>JAJAGP010003958.1:0-60505 GCA_025084515.1 Ancistrus triradiatus | reverse complement strand
ATATATATATATATATATATATATATATATATATATTTTGTGTGTGCTCAATATTACATCTAATTTAATGGTGGCCTAAGACTTTTGCACATTATAACTATACCATTTATTCTTTGCTAAAACGAAATCAATACAGATAAGTAGAACAACAATGAGTGCGTTTTACATGCACTTAATAATCCAACAACTGCAGAAAATCAGATTTTGTCAGTAATCCGATCAAGGAGTATATATGCACTTCAGTAATAAGATAAAGGGAAACATCTGGGTTTACATGGCATAGGCAATAACTGGATTTCTATTTTGCAGCCAGTTAAAAACCTCACAGAAAGGTGTAAACATCAGTTTTTAACATTAAATAATCAAATTGTTCATTTTCTTGGCTATATATTGGATTTCAGAGCCTTCACAAAGCTGTGTTTAACTCCAGGGTTGCCAGATCCCATGAAAGAATCACCCACCTGGTCTGTGTAAATAAGCCCTAAAGAAGTGAAATCTCTAAGAATAAGTGGACCTGGTGATCATAGTTTGTTGTTGTTTTTTCCACTAGTCGTTCTGTGCACATGTGCAGACTGCCAAATCTAATTGAAATCAGGTAACTGGTATACATGCTATGAGTACTCTGTTTACTGGAGTAAATCCAGCTGTCGTTATCAGATTTCTTAATCTGATTTCTAGATCGGAGTATGCTAATCAGATGATCCAATCATTATCGGATTATTTAGTGCATGTATACGCACTCAATACTGCAAATAAGGTCAATGTGCAATGTGTAAGTGAATGTGCAAAAGTATGTGTGACTCTGAGGAGGGGTCTACTCTCCCTGCACCGAGGTAAGCCTAAGCCTATCGTATAAGGCTGTTGCAGTGGAATGACTTCCTGTATCGGTCCTTATTGCAGCACAACTGAAGCAGCCTCTAGCTGAACACACACCGCTGACAGTCTATTAAGTTGTGTAATGGGTGTGAAGTGTTGTCCATAATTTTAATCAGTTTGTGGAGCATCCTTCTCTCCACAACCATCTCTAAGGGCTCTAGAGGAGTACCCAGCACAGAGCCAGCCTTCTTTAATAGTTTGCTGCCTCTGATGCTGCTACCCCAACAGATGGCTGCAAAGAAATTGCACTTTCCACGACAGACTGATAAACGATATGCAACAATTTGCTACACACATTGAAGGATCTGAGCTTCCTTAGCATCTGCCTCTCAGCTTCAGTGGTCCTGGTTTGATTCTCAGTCTGGACACTGGCTTTGTAGAGTTTGTATGTTCTCCCTGTGTCCACGTGGGCTTTCTTTAGGTGCACTGGTTTCCCCCTACTTTCAAAAGACGTGTTAAGTCAATTATTCCCTCTAAATTGTCCTAGTATGAGTAAATACCTTTTCACATCGAGTCTGATTTTTGTGCAACAAAAAAAAAGATGTGATTTTAACATAGTAGCACCTTCACACCGAGTCCGATGCATTTTTTGTCTAAACACTGAAATCTCCACATCCACTTTTGCTTTCTTTAATTTCAATTCTCTTAATGTGCCACAGCGATTCCGTGTTGGGTCATGCTTATATTACATTGTGGGGACCAAATGTCCTCACAGGGATAGAAAAATCTGACATTCTTTACCTTGTGGGGACATTTTGCTGAAACGCCACTTTGCACAGAAATTGTAACTTTCTTGTAACTTGGAATGCCTAACCCTAACCTAATAAGGATCTTTTGAAACTTTTGATTTTTCAAAAGATCCTTATTAGGTTACGGTTAGGCGTAGGTATAATTGTAGCATTAAATAGCTAAAGTAATCATTGTGTCAATGGAAAGTCCACACAAGGCTATTTGAGTGAGTGAGTGAGTGAGTGAGTGAGTGAGTGAGTGAGTGAGTGAGTGAGAGAGTGAGTGAGTGAGAGCGAGAGCTTTCTTGGATCCTGTCTAGGCCTGGTGCTACCTGGGACCCTAAACTGTGTTAAGAGAGCATGAGGATGAACGATTGTAATCCAGTAGTGCTCCTAGTGGTCAAAACGTGCACAGCACACAGTATGAACAGGTGTTTTAGTTAATGGCTGAAATATGGCTTCGATACGGCAGAGCTACTAGCTGCAGCAAGTGATTTTTCAGAGCTGGGCATTTGGAACGTGAATCGACAGATTCCACAGACATACATGGCCTCATTTTGAGAAATCCATATTTTATCATTGCACTGACTCACTTTCTTGCAGCCTGTCGATACTCATCAGGGTGACGCTCCTCCACCTGTAAAATTAGCACTTCATATATCAACTCTCGCACCCACTTGCACCTGTTCAAGCATTGACTTTTATCGTATCCCTTTGCACACTTGAAAACCTCACCAGTCCAAGTGCAGATTTTTCACCTCATTAAGGGCAGCAACAAACAAATAAATGGCTCTTAAGGCTGAAGTGGCTCTTTGAGTATGGTAATATGTCACCAGTGGAATGGTATACAGTGGTACCTTGGTTCTCGACCACCTTGCAACTCATCCAACTTGGTTCTTGATGCATTTTGAATAGAAAAAATGGTCTTGGTTCTTGTCATTTGCTCTGTACTCGGTGCACTTGCTTAAACTTGTATGAGTCGAGTCGCATGACTCATTCAGCTGAAACTCAATTCACGATTCAGTACACAGTGGCTCAGTCTCATAGTAGCTCTTTCCTAATGAAGACCTGTGCTATGTTTATCGTGATTTTATTTTTTTTATCGTTCCGTATACTTAGTGCAAATAAGTCTCCGCTAACCTAAAATGGACCAAAATGGAAATCATGTCCTGAATCTCCAAAACACAGCATGCAGTTAGCTTTAGCAGCTATGCTAACGCACATCAGTTTAACCGTAGAGCAAGTGCTTTCACTTGCAATCCATTAATCACTAAATTACATTGCATTTTTCAACAATTTATTATAAAATAAGCTCTGTGTTTATAATTTTGACCAACTGTAGGTTAATGTAAGTGTTTTAAACAGCAACTTATCATTATTTATCATAAGCACTGAATTATACACTATAGACCATTCTACCAAACACTTATACAATACAACTTCTTAACAACCTTATACAGTGTGGATTTTCGGTGGGGTCTTGAATGGATTAATTAAATTTGTGCTATTCCTTATGGGGGGCGGCATGGTGGTTAGCACCGTTGCCTCACAGGAAGAGGGTCCTAAGTTTGATCCCAGGGTAGAGCGACCTGGGTCCTTTCTGGGTGGAGCCTGCATGTCCTCCCTGTGTCCACGTGGGTTTACTCCGGATACTCCGTTACCTCACGCAGTCCAAAGACATGCATTAGTTTAATTGATTATGCTAAATTGGCCCAAACTGAGTATATACAGTATATATGACTAGATGTCTTCATGAAACCATGTGTATAGATGTAACCTTGTGTGTGTCGCTGAAATGGTCACTGATAGTGACGTTAAATAAACCAAATAAACACACAAACAATTCTTCATGGGAAAAATTAGTTCGGAACTCATCAGTTTCGGTTCTCAACAAGCATTCTGGAATAAAATACCAAGAACCGAGGTACCACTGTATTTATTTCTGATATTGTAATGTTAAGTAGCATTAGTGAACCAGTTTGTGTCATGACACCTGCTGAATTTATGCCCCATGTTATTTTTATTCTACCAACTGATGTGTCATATGGTTCCTGGATTAAATAATCTGATGTAATTTCTTTCCCAGTACTTGGTTTCTTCTTTCTTTGCCTTATAAAAATGTCAATCCCTTAAGGCCGACCAATTGCCTGTTCCATTTCCATTCAGTTGTAGCCCTCTATTCCGCTATACATTAGTCTAACCAGACTTCAATCAGACTGAAGTCCAGTGATTTTGCAGGCCAGCCAAAGTGTTTAGTCACTTCCTTGACAGGTGTTTTCCTGATATTCTTGCAGGCACAATACAGAGTACACAATATTATCTTTGCTGCTCCATGGGATTATTCCTCAGTCTTGCCAACAAATGATTATATGGTTGTAAGCTACATTTGTCCAGGGATGTAAGGAATGTAACACACAGTCAGCACAAGGGCAGAATCAGTAGGGGGCATCTGCAATTTTCAAGGGGGCGGTGAAAATCCAAGTGAAACATATTTTCAGTATCCGAAGCACAAGTGCACAATCTTAATGATGCTACAAAAATGCAGGTGGTAATATCAGAAGCTGCTTTAACATGATCAAACCGACATACACAAAGAGCTAGGCCAAGCAACATAACTAAACTCACCATCCAATGAAAAGAAACAGAACGTGCATGCAAATACACTAAAAATGTACCCTTACCAAAATATAGTACAACACCACTACATTAACTACATAAGCAAAGCCATCATGATACCTAGCCATGTCTGACAACCAAACAAACAAATTTTATCTTAGCCTTACCATTAATGGTTTTTCATTCCATTATCAATTGGTTTCTTTGTCTTCTTTAAGCAGACATAGTCTTCACGTTTAAACTATCCCTAGTTGCACTTCAAATCAAGAGTGGCTGCCCAATATCGTCATACCTTATTCTTACATATAAATTTTTTTTTTTTAAGTTCCATCCATACAAAATTTGATTGAGAGGATCCTGAAGGTGTTGCCTTTTGCTCACCATCTGGTACCGAGCCTGGTATGAGCTGCTGAATTTGGACAATAAAGTGTTGCTATATACAATGGTAAATCTGTGCTCATTGTTACTTCGTCCCAGCAAGCTTGTCGAGAATAAAAAACAACGAGTACCAAGCAAATTTTTCCCATAAGGTATAATGTAAACTGAATTAATATGTTTCAGACCCCAGAAAGTCCACACTGTATAAGGCATTACATGGAACAATGTGCACGCTGAGATATTATGGGAATACATTCAGACAAACAAGTTAAGTATATCATGATCTGAGCAGTTTAACGAGTATTTGGTAGAGCAGCCAATACTGTATCATAGCGAAGCCTATGATAAGTAGTGATAAGTAAGTTACTGTTTAAAACACATACATTAACCTACAGTTGGCCAAAATAATTAAGACAGAGATTATTTTATGATAAAGTGTTGAGAAATCTCATGTAATTTAGTGAGTAATGGATTGAAAGTGAAAAGTAAACACAAAACACTTACTCTATTGGTGAACTCACAGGACCCATGGAGACTTATTTGCATTAAGAATACAGTGCTGTAGATTTAAAAAAAATAAAGAAAAACATGAAAAACACAGTGGAGATCTTCACAGCTATTACACTAAAACAATATGTACTGAATCATAAATCGAATTTCAGCAGAGTACTGAGCAAATGACGAAAACCAAGACAAATGTTTATAGTCAAAATGCGTCAAGAAACAAATTTCAGTGCTTATTGGTAGAATAATTGGGACTGTAGTGATATAGTGGTTAAGATACTAGACTATGGACAAGAAGGTCCAAGTTTCACACCCCACCACTGTCTCTGTTGTGCTCTTGAACAAGATTCTTAATCCACATTGTCTTGCATTGCACACTGGATCGAGTCAGCTGTAAGTCACTTTTGTATATGGAAATATTTATTTAAGTGTATATGAATGCCTAACCATCTTTTACTGCCTTGAACAAAGCCAGTCACCCAGGTCTGAGGGAGTAAGGCCAGTCTGGAGCTCATACTCTGGTGCTGCAGTGGGTGGACATCCGGCCCAGAGCATGCTTATGTCAGAAAGTGTATTCACTTGAATAGTTTTCTTATTTACCACACTGTTGCTAAACTCTTGGTCACATTACAGTTGGCATAATCATAAACAAATGACAAACAAATGCATGTAAGATGGGTTAAAGGACAGAAAGACAGCGAGGAGGCAAGGGAGATAGAGAAATGCAGTCAACACCATGGCAAAATTAGAGGAATAGGTTTAAGTGATGTTTTTCTAGATAAGGTAACTGGCTAAAAATGACCACTAAATGGTTTAATAGATCTCTAAGCAGTATTATTGAATCCAGGGTGTGTGTTGGTAAAGGAACAGTGCAGAGTGCAAATGAAAATAATTACAGTATATACCAACAATAATAAAATTATTCAAAAGCACTTTCCTTCCCTTTTGTGCATTTTGTACTCACTTTTGCCCACTTTCTTCTCAGAAACCTGGAACATGTAACTACATTACCTTGACAGCAATTGTATTGACGTTTCTTGGTGTAGCATAAGATAAAGTGATTTAAAAATAGTGCTGTAAGCAAGTTTCATGCCTTTCCCTTATTGGCTCGGTAGAGTATGCAGCGTGTTGGGAAGAGGCTTAAAGAAAGTGAACAAAGTGGCTGAGTCAGGCAAAACTACAGAACATTCAGCTTTAGAAACAACATCCAATAGCAGTAGCTTAATGTGACTGGACATGGATCTTGAATATGTTTCTGCACATGTATGTGCTTTCTCAGTTCTGACAATGTTGGGAATGTCTATGGCATAATGATTCATTTACAGTCCTCTCAGGGAAATGGAACTAATAATAGAATGTAAAGTAACTGAAAAGGAATTCCTCTAGGGTCTAACATTTATGGGTTTTTTTTACAAAGAGCTGCTTTTATAGATATTTTATTGATAGCGAGGTATATGACATAGCAAAAAAGCAAGTAGGCCTATTGCGTTGGTTCGCATAAGAGACTTGGAATAAAAGACAGTGCATATATAGAGGTATGTGACAGCCCTTTTAATTGGTGTGTTCAATTGTTTCAGACACATAAATATCTACTAATAGGCAATGGGCCATTGACTCGTAATAACACACTGTCATTAGATAGCTCCTTTCTAACACGGCATCAGGTAGGCCAGTAATGCCTCATAACGGGACTGGGTATGGTTGTATCCCTAAACAGTTTGTTTTGGATTTAGTGGTTGTGAATTGTGCCACTGGTGCAGTGTGCAAGTGGAACTGTGGTGGCTTAGTGGTTAAGGTACTGGACTCTGGACCAGAAGGTCCAGGGTTCAAATCCCACCTCTGCCAAGCTGCCACTGTTGGGTCCTTGAGCAAGACCCTTAACCCACAATTGCTTGGATTGTAAGATTGTACCAATTGTAAGTCGCTCTGGATAAGGGCATCTGCTAAATGCTATAAATGTAAATGTAATGTAATACAAGTGTGAAATCCCTGGTCCAAGCCCCTTTCTGGGGTGTGACACAAATCCCTGGTCCAAGCCCCTATCTGGGGTGTGACACAGCCAATTTCAGCCAATCACATGCTCCCTCTCAATACAACCAGTCTCCAATTTCCTTATAATTGTCAATTTCATTTATTAATTTGTCAATGTGCTTACCGCTCTCTCCAGAGGCAACTAATGAGTAGGGATCATGTTTTTTTGTACATCAGTCCAAAATCTTTGGTCCTTGACAAAATATTTCATACATAATGTTTCATACTGTTTGAAGAGTTATTTTGGTCATCCTGGTCAGGATCGAAAGGCAGGTTCTGGTTCAGGTTCCTAACCCAGAGTTCACTGGGTGCAGACAGAGGTATGCCCTGTTTCAGAAATGTGCAGTAGAACCTAAACTTGTTTTGATCCATAAAGATGACTGGAGTAGAAATCGTAATATTGTGAGTTCAAATCCTGGCTCCACTAAGCTAACAATGTTGGAGGTTTGAGCCAGACTGCTGAGCTTAGCTGCAAGTCACTCTGGATAAGGGTGTCAGCTAAATGACATAGCCATAAATTTAAAATTTCTACTCATTTGCTTCAAGAAGGACCAAGAATTAAATCGATAACCCATTACAATCTAAACTTCTTATCTCACCCACGTCTGTTTCATGGCTATTTTTGGCGAGAGGCGAGTTTGGAAACTTAACAAGTTTACAAAAAATAAACATTCATACCTGATACTGACATAATGTGTTTTACTGAGCAGCCTGCGTGAACATACAATCACATTTACAATGTACATAAACATGTACGTACATGTACAGTTTCTATTCATTTACACAAATTTGACAAATAGTCCGTGATTGACGATTGTTTCTGTGATTCAAAGCACATGAAGTCCAGTCTACGATAAATTACTGCAAAGTCATTGTAAGAAAAATCTGTTCACTCTTTTTCTGCCGCCATCTTGGTAACACCAGCGGGCAGTTATTTCCAGCCATACAAGACCAGACTCCCTATCACTTTGAATGGGGAGAGACCTACTGTATATATATTCATATTTGGAATTGCAGGTATAATCTGACAAAAATTCTATAACTTACTCATGCTGTTGGGTTCAAATAACACAAAAACATACATTTTTTAAAGGTTATTTTGGCTACTGCACATGTGCAAGGGGCCAAGACTTGCCACTGACTTGACTCTCCAGCATATTTACTAATATATTGATTGGTTCTTTCTACTGATTGGCTTCTGTACTACAGTTCCATTCATATTTCAACCAATGACCAGTCTCTTCCTTATATAATGTCTCTGATAACAGACTGGGGCTGTACATCATCCAGCGTTGCAAAAGTAAAGTAAAGAAGGATTAAAGTGCCACCTACTGAAGGGCTGAAACTTGGCAGCTTAGTGGGGTAGAATTTCATTGCTGGCAACACAATTTAAGCTTGGTGAGGGCGAGAGGAGAGGTTGGCGACTTTCCAAGGTAAAGTGTATGGAAGGGAATCCGTCCTGCCATCACAGGTGGTGAGAGATGAGGTTGGCAAGATGACAAGGTTAGACTGTACTTGTATTCTGTAAGAAATAAGTTTTAAAGTGTAGGGGTTGCAAGCAGCAGTACCAGATTTAGTTGTCTTCCCATTCTGCATCACCTTATATCACATCTTCTGCCTACTCCATCTGAAACTTCATCCATGCCACTAAATACAAAATGAAGACAAAAGGATCCTCCTGGGGGTCATTAGATTGGCATTTTCCATTTCATGTGTTCCCAGCTGCTGTGAATAGTGAGCCCTCCGTAATGCAGCTAAGCAGTTCTACACTAGTCAGTCCTGCCTGGTCCCTTGTGGTTCATTTCCTCATGAGTAAAAAACAGAGTTATTATCCACTGAAGCCCAATTCCCTGGAGCATCATGCAGCACACTGTTGCTGCCAGCTTTGGAAGTGTATGGGTGTTGCGCAGGGCAGAGTGTCCTCCTCGGGCTCCTTGAAAGTAATTACTGTACGGGAGGCCCTGTGGACCTGCCTAGCAATAGGGGATTATATCGAAAGCAACTGTGAGATGCTGGTGGCAAACCCAGCTGCTCCTCTGCACTTCTTTTTGCACAGAAGGTGCTCTAGCGCTAGCATCTGTCGATTAGCGTACAGCTCGTATGTCCCTCCATAATCACTTTCACCCTCCAAAGCTAATTAGCCTCGCTGAAACCGAACACGTTGGCAGCATGTTTAATGTTCTGCATAGCACAGCTTATTTAATAATTCCTGGTCCAGCCGCCACATGTGAAATATGACAGGTCAGTATGCATTTGACAGTGTTTTGGTGTAATTGCAATTAAACAGGTGGTTATCTCTGAAATTGTACAGTATAATACTTCTATTTAATTACCCTAGCATCCTGGGATGTAATACAAAGAGAAGCGTGGCATAGATAGAGGAAGGGAACATTTACAATCTGTAATTAGTAATTGCTTAATCAGCTTTAAAATGTAAATGGTCACTGACATCCTGTCCATTGACAGCGTCCTTGAGAAAGTTTTGCTGCAGCATCATGAGTTTTCAAAGGCTACTGAAACAAAACACTGCTATCCTTTGCCTGTGCTGTAGTTTCAATTATTTAAAAAAACATATTCCAGTGCTTTTCAGGTTAATATCTGTCCACTAAAGCAATTAGCATGTTTCCCTAATATTAATTTCATAGAGAAATTCGGTTTCTTTATTTGGTTAGCATGTGCACTAAATATTTACAACTAGTCCATTCTCTGATTCCATACATTAATGATTAAAAGTCAACACAGTAATTCACACACAAACCATGTGCTAATGCATATAAAGATTTTTAATCCTGCAAATAGATTTATCCCAGTTTAGATCTAACACCTAGATATGATCATAGATAATTGAACATACAGTTCTGTGCAAAAGTCTTAGGCCACCATTAGATTTGTTGTTGTTCTCAGTCTCCTTATTAAGATACAAACAGAAAATATGGGGAAACAAAATGGTTTTTGCAGGATTGGCCTCCCCGAAAAAAGTGTTTCTTTACTGCTATCCTTCCAAAATGATAATTTCTGATCAAACTTCTTCGAATTCTAAAAGGGTCAACCTCTCATCCCATTGAAATTGCCAGATGCTGTTATTGCTGAAGTGTAATGGGAGAACACACTAAATACTTGCCACTGTAGCCTATAGAAACAGTTTTTTTCTGATTTAGTTTTTCACTTTTTTTAGTACTGCATACATGCATACACATTTACTGTATGTATTTAAATATGTATGTAGTTGTTGCTTGTATTCTAAAGAGACTGACAAAAATTATATATGGTCATTATATGGTCATTAAACAGCAAATCTAAAGGTGGCATAGTGACTTTTGCACAGTACTGTAGTCTTGTTTGATCTTTATTTCATGTATTGGCTTGTTTTAAGTCTGTCTTGCATGCTTTTTCATTATTCCTTCATTATGTGTGATTGTGCTTTTTGAGTAAAGACTTTTTTCTTTTTGTTTAGTGCTGCAGTGTTCATATTATATCTGAAGTTAAAATAATTATCGGCTCGTATAGGTTAGGCTAAAAAACTGATTGCATTGTAAATACAATGGGGTCCACTGTATTATAGTCTGAGAGCACTAGTGAAAATGCTTGTTTGGATCTTTGTGGAGAAGGATTCATACTGTATAAGGATAATTGCTCAAAATACACAAGTTTTGCAACACCTACTAAAAGACCAAAGAATATAAAAATGTGCTGACTGTCACTTACTTTCCTCCACAGAACCTGACCTAAAACCCATCAAACATTTATGAATAAGGCCAAGCATTAAGTAACACCACAGGATGCTCATTGGAATACAGTGTTGGGATATCATGGATCATCAGATTTTGCACACACTTTTGGAGTCCAGGACAGGCCCAACACTGTAACACAATTAGAGAGCAGATATGAATGCAGGATAGGAGATAACAAAACAGTCTTTTATAATATAATGAGGGCAGAGAGAGAAATTAGACGGTTCAGGGTTGGAATGAGGGGTTACGAACGGAGCGCTCTGGAATACCATCGTCCTTCACTAGAAGAGAAATATTAAATGGTGAGAAATGACTGGCATGCACAGAGGGCTGACTGGCAGTGGAACCACTTTGGCAGAAATAGCACTGTGGCCCAAGGTGAGGGCCAAGGTGTGACTTGTTAAGAGAGCTTGGTGGCAGTGGATAAGAGGATCTCCAGCATGCACTGATGAGTTACATTTCCATCAGTACATGAGTAAGAGTGGCTAGCTGCTGCTGCTGTTCAGAGCAAGGCAAGAATGGTGTGTGATATGAAGTGTGAGAAGGAGCGGGTGTCTGAGTATTGGAATCCAGGCCACTGGATAGGATGGATACTGGTGTTATCGATAATAATAACTAATAAACTCTAAAATGTATGTTTGTTTTTTTAAAGAACCAACGTTTCACTATAATGTTAATAATATAACATATGAAGGGGAAATGTGCTTAATTGTCTGGGCATTGTTTTGGCAAATATCACAGATTTTTCAAAAAAAGTGACACATTTCATGGCAGTCATTAAATAACCCTTGAAAATAGCCAAGAAAGCTAACAATACGTGGCATAGCCTACCTTAACGGTTGAATGTAAGCCTGCCAGGCTTCATGCTAAAGGCCTTTTCACACTGAGTCCAATTTGTACGGACAAAAAAAAAGCATGTCACGTTTTGAAAAAGAACACACAGGTATATAACAACACCTGCTTGCTAGGACCACCTCATAGTGCAAATTAACCAGTGAATGTAACACAGTGCATGCTACATGAATGAAAAATGTCAAATCACTAAGCACAAACCTCCAGGTCCCAATTAATTTTGAATTTCACGACAGGGCCGGCATTGTGGCTTAGTATGTAGCATCGTCGCCTCACGGTGGAAAGTCCTGGGTTCGATCCCAGGGTGGAGTGGTCTGGGTCCTTTCTGTGTGGAGTCTGCATGTCCTCCCCATGTCCGTGTGGGTTTAATCCAGATACTCCAGTTTCCTCCTACAGTCCAAAGACATGCATTAGGTTAATTGACTACACTAAATTGGCCTGACCTGAGTGTATATATATATATATGACTAGTCTTGGTGTAACCTTGTGTGTGTTGCTGAAATGGCCACTAATAATGTGACATTAGATAAAACCAAATAAACAAACAAATAATTCTATGGCAGAGTGTCACGATGTGACACAATTTTCGTGGTCATGAATTAGATAGGGAACTAATTATTTGTGATCAAAACATTGGATTACATTCTAGACAAATGCAAAATTAGAAGCACTTTCACTAGTGACATCAGACTTTTGACCCCAGTTTATTTTAAATGTTATATATACAGAAAAGGAAAACAAAAAAAGGTTTAGCTCATAACCCCCAAACTGTTCTCTCTTAGAGTAGGTCTAAATTTAATAAGATGGCATAAATAGATAACAAAATTGATAGCTAAATTCACAAAAGCATTCTTCAAATCTATACGTTTTGTTCATTTGCCCTTGAATTACCATCATGTATGTTTTGAGTGCACAAATTTTCCATTTTTACTGTTCAGCATAATCATTAATGAACTACAGATGCAGTAGACAGAGATTAGTATTCCTCTTCTTATACAAATTCCACATGAAACAGTACAAGAGTTTCAAAATTAGAACCTTGATATCTATGAAAGTTCAGGACACAAGAACATGCAGTAGTGTGAGTTAATCATGATAGATGCAAATAGGGTTCAATGCAAGGTTTTGGTGTTTTTCCAGCTCTCTCTCCCTTTTCACAGTTCAAAATGCAAAAATGGCATAATTGCAGCAAATTAGTTTTAAAATAGGCCATATTTTCTCAAGCCCTACAGAGTAAAGTAATCCAATGTGACTATGCTTTAAGCTTTCTGTGTCCAATTATTGTTGCTCTGGCTTTTCGCTGAGGGTATGTATTGTGCTGCACTCTTGCAGAAATGATTGCAAAATGACATTATGGCCACTTAGTGTGATACCACTTTGCCGTCTCTACAGGCAGTTGTACTTTTGTATGTTTTGGGATTGTCAGGTCAATCGAAGCGGAGGCAGGTCACTGATTGACATTTTGATTGGACAGTGCAGTAAGCTTGGCAGTTGTATTGCAGGAACTCCAACATTTAATAAAAAAACAGTCAATTGCTTGGTAAAAAGTCAAGCTTTTCATATTCTTACGCATTAGCTTCAGTTTAGACATTGATGAATATGCTTAAGCTTTGATCAATCTAAAAACCTGCACTATAAAAGACTTCATTTTGTGTGGGTTTTTTTTGTATTTCTGTCTCTGTCTCTTGTTGAATTATATGTTTTAGTTTCAGAAAAATTACAGGTTCATTGTATTTTAGGCTATGCAGTTTCATTGGTCTTGACATTATGTCACACTATATAAATTCTGCAAGTTGACAGAATCTTATAACAGTCTGTGTATGATCAAGTATGCTCCAGAATATGCAATGATTATTTTCTAACAAATAGGTCTATGATGCAGGAAAATTACATTCAGCTTGCATCATTGTGTGAGCATCAGTGTGTGAACGTAAACAAGCTCACAGCAAAACAGTGGAAATGATATGCCTTGAAAAACACAATTTAAAAGAGTGAAGATGAGATTAAAGTGCTCATGGCTGGGTACGAAAATGACATGGACTGCACAGTCACCAAATAAAGAATAAGTGTCCATTTTCTGTCCATTATTTGGTAACCGTGTCAATCTCATTTCACTGTTCTAACAAAATTCTTATTACAACATTACTACACAGTAGTTATTACAATGTAATTACACAGTTGTTATTACAATGTATCTGTAATGACTGTAATACATTTAAACATTGCATTTAAGCCAGTTTTAGAATCCATGGGTATAACTCAGTATGTGAATGGGCACACTCTAGTCAACATTTGGTATCAATATTAAATAATCATGCTGTTGTTCTGAAAAAATTATCAATCTCTGATGACCATCTCTTAGTATACAAACTATCTATATAATAATAATAATTCTCATCTAGTAGCAATCCTAGCTATCACGCCAAGCACACTTTTGTGTATTATTTCAGCTGCACTGTTTTTAAATTAGCAATAGAGTCCAAACAGCATGTAGTCCACAAATTAGAATGCACGTTTCCCTCAGCTTAAGATATTGTTGCTCCAACTAGGGTCAAATAAATTTAGGGGGGAAAGGGTGGAATTGTGGTACCTCAACAACACGAAACGTTTCTCCGACAAAACCTTATGTCCAGATGGACAGATTCAACTTCTGGGATTTTCTTACCTGGATTATTGAGCATGCATCAAGACATAAACTGCTCAGATTTTGGAATGTTTCAGATTCTTGGAGGAATACCACGGCAGAGTATAAACATTCCCTTACTAAAGCTAATTCTGCATATTTTTTCCTGCATAACAGAGAACAATATTAACAATCCTAGATTGTTTTTTATACAGTTTGCAGACAAACTGCAGACATTACAGAAATTGACTCAGCCATTCTAACTGTAACAGTATTCATTTCACAATTTTCTCTAATGGCAAGATAGAAAAAAATTGGCATGAAGCTTAAAGTTCATCACAAACCCCAGCTATTCAGCAACCTATTAGATGCATGAAGAGTTTTGATAGAATGCTGTGTGCCAACTGTGCATGCGGTGGGTCCACCTGGCAGGCCACATAATGTACCGAAGCCAACTGGCCAGATATGATTGCCTAAACACTAAGAGTAGTAATATTAAACCCGTATGATTTTTTCCAATGTCATAAAAACAATAAAACACAGCAAACATAAATGAAAAAATTACCTCGCTCACCTCACTGATCATAATCGTTGCACAACTATGCCTAAAAATTGAGTAAAAGCAAATAAACCTCTCAGAAGCATTTGAAGAAAGTTATTCCATTCAAATTTTACAGTTATTTGAGATGTGCTACCTACAGTTTATAATAGGAACAATGAAACATCAAGACGTCTTATCCATAGTTTTTAAAACATTTACCCGTGTTAAAGTATGCTGTTCATTGTCTTATCTTCTTTTTATGAAATGTCCAGAAATGAATAACACAGCAATCAATTTATATGAAGGTATGCAATTAAGACAAGGTGGGATAATATTAAGATATTAAATAAAGACAAGGAAGGATAAATGGACAGAGCAGTGCCTTACATATCCACTCCCATTCATATGGGTTTTGCTGACTGTAGCTTGGACATTGCCATCAAAAATAAACTTTATCTACTCAGCTCTTCTATACTCTGAGTCTGGAGACTGACGTAGCGATTTGTAGTGGTCTGTGCAGCCACCAACAGTGTTTCTTGTGCTTAGCTCCTAGATTTCACACAGTTCTTAGATTTTTACAAGTGCTCTCCTTCACCTTCCCCTTTGTACTTCTCAAGCAGTAGGTGAAGTTACTCAGATGAGGAGCGGGATTATTCTTATAAGCCGGAATGTGACTTAGTAACTGAGCAAAATCAGAACAGCTTGTTAAAACCCCTATTTTCAGAAATAGACATCCTGTGAAAAATGGCTGAGTTGTAAGATTCATGATTTGTAGGTTTGTAAAATTCCCAAATGCATGTGGATAAGCATTGAAAAAGTAAGAAAGATGAACAAAACTAAGCTGGAAACATTTGAAGAACTAATTGTTGGTAATGACAGACAACTGAATGGAAAGGAATCCTCTTGGCTTTCGGGTTGCAGTGCCGTGAGTTCTCCAATACAGTAAGTGTTTTGCTTTCACTTTTCACTTTCAATCCATTACTGACTAAATTACATGAGATTTTTCAACACTTTACTATAAAATAACCTTTGTGGTAATGATTTTGGCCAAGTGTAGATTAATATAAGTGGTTTAAGCAATATGGTCGCCTCAGTATAGACTATATTAAACTCCTCATGGATTTGTCTGAACATATTCCCATCATAAATCAGGGAGCACCTGTACAATGCAACTCCATTAATGCATATAATGCCTTATATAGTGTGGATTTTCTGGGGGTCTGAAAATGAATGGGATTATAAGGATGAACAAAACAAACATATCTGGCTAACCTGAAATACAGCATACAGTCAAATAACTCTCAACCATAATGTCACACTTTTGACAAGGCAGGGAGATGGAGGCAGAAGTATGTGCAAGTGTGGATGATTTATTTACAGTGGATGGAGCAGGGTAAACAGAGCGACGGAGGAGAAGGTCAAGAGTAACAAGCAATGCAACAAAACAACTCAGAGACACACTGATAATGTTAATACAAACAGAGACAGAGCTAACATAACAAACAATGCTAATACCAACAATGCTAATACGAAATGCCCATGCTAATACACTCAAACTGTGCTAAGACAAACAGACAGTGCTAAAACTAACAACCACTGCTAGGTTTGGTCAGATGGACAGTGGACACATGGACAGTGAGGCTAACAGACAGTGTGCTAACATAACCAGACAATGTGCTCAAGCTGACATATACAGACAATGGTGTGGGAAAAGACAATGAAACAGAGCCACTGGATAACCCGACACTCTAACATCAAACCCAGAGCACACTAGATATCAAGAGGAACATAAAACACAAACAAAGACAAAGCAGAAAGAAACCAACAAACTGGGAAACTGGAGCCAGGAGAAACAAGGTGTGTGAAAATGGCAGACACAGGAGTGACTTGTAGAGAAGGTATAAATAGACAGGGCACAGCAGGCTGTAATTGAACAGCCTGCTGTGAAGCTGAAAATGGTCAGAGGAGGGCTTTGTAGGATGATGAGGCTAACAAGCACACACCATTATGACACATAAATATCCCACAGCCCAGTGTTCTCACAATCCTGAATAACTGACACTGTCAAATGCCCCTCAGCACTAAATACCCTGTGGAGCCTAATTCTCTTGAACATAAAAACCCACAGCCACCCTTGTAATGGACAAGCCAACATTTAAAGTTTGTTTATAAACTTTCCCTTTTTTCACTCAGAATGCTAAATGATTTGAACTTAATTGATTCCAGAAGGCTGCACGAACTCGAAGTCAGAATCAAATTGCCTCATGAGAAATAATGTAAAGAGGATTAATTTCTTCCACACTCCCAAATGATTGATTTTTATGCCTATATTTATATGTAATTAATTAGCGTAAAAAGCATGAATAATGTGATGGAAAGTAATACAATAATAATACTCAATAAGTTCAACAAATAATTGAAATATACAGATATATATACAGAGTCAAACAAAGTGAAACTTTATAGCCACTTAGGCGAGACGGAGGCAGTGTCTGAAATCGCACCCATAAACTGATATTATATTATATTATATTACATTATATTATATTACATTATATTATACATGCCACAGCAGCTTAGACCCCTACCCAGTTCTGCAATGGACTGGTGCACCATTCAGGGTAGATGCCTACAACCATGATCAGGATAAATGGGGCTAAAATATGGGAAGATAAAAGAAAAAAAAAACTATTTTGTGGCTATTTTTGGTGAGAGGCCAGTTTGGCAACTTAGGGAGGTTACAAAAAAAACTAGACAAAGGCACTGACATTCATACCTGATGCTTACATGCTGTGTTTTACTAAGCAGTAGTCATGATCGTACAATTACATTTACAATGTACATAAACATATACATACATGTACAGTTTCTATTCATCTGTGCAGATTTGAGAAATACTCAGTGACTGGCGATTGTTTCTGTGACCCGAAGTGCAGTCTGCGATGAATAACAGACAGGAGCTGTACATTTACATTTACATTTAGAGCATTTAGCATTTACAAGTTATACAGTCTTACAATCCAAGCAATTGTGGGTTAAGGACCCAACTCAAGGACTTAAGGACCCAACAGTGGCAGCTTGGCAGAGGTGGGATTTGAACCCTGGACCTTCTGGTCCATAGTCCAGTACCTTACCTGCTGGGCTACCACAGTCCCACCTATAGCTGCACATCATCCGACGTTTCATGTTCAAAATAGTCCATCAGCGTGTCATATGCTTTAGGCCAATTAAAAGACAACAGAGTCAAGCAAAGTGAGCTGCCAGCTGAGGAGAGAGCAGAGAAGGCAACCCTGTCAGTAGAATTAAAGTGACATCTACCACTGGGTCTGAAATTTTGCGACTTAATGGGGTAAAGTTAATTTACTCTCAAGACATTTGTCACATTTTAGGAATGGCGAGGGCGAGAGCTGAAGTTCACAGCTATTCTAGGTAAAGTGCATGGAAGGAAATCTGTCCTGCCATCACAGCTGGAGTAGATGAGGTTGGCGAGATAACGGGGGGCGAGATAACAAGGTTAGAGTGAATATTAATGACTGTCTATAAAATAGCTGAAGTATCTGAATAGTTATGTTTATTTGTGTACTTTCAACAAGAGCAACAAATGTTAACTTTTTGTAATATATTGAATACAATTAAAGTAATGTACATTGAATTAAATTTGTATGAACAAAGAATAATCTAAGCAATGTTCCCATGATTCCCAGTTCCAGTGTTTAGTCATGTGTTAGCTTGGCTCTTAAAGTGTTTTTCTGAAAAAGCACATCTTGAGAAGAAATGGCACAGTTACAAAAAGCCATCTGGAACAATAAGTGTGGAAGAATGGATATGATTAATATTTACATAAACAGATGGCAAAATGTTTGATTGCTGTTTGACGGGGACATAATACAAGTATTCCCTTTGGTATCTTATTCTACCCATCAAGTAGCCTCATACTATGATTTGCAAACTTATGTACTGATCCTTTCATCAATTCGTAACAAAAATGGGAAAAGAACATTATAGAAGCATGGTTTTTGCTCATTTTGCCTAAAAAGGGGGGTGACAAGATCCTTGTGTTCACCATGTCTACTGAAGAAATGTTTGTAATGAGCTGTCTGGAGTGATACATGATCAGATTAGTTTAAGAACAATCTTCCTCTAAAGTAATGGACTTCAGGGCAATAATGTAAAGTGCTTTGGGGTTCATTTCACACAGGCTTTGGTCGATATTTCTCATGCCATCATGTCTTATTTTGTCTTGTCTACTTATTTTGTCTTTGAGTACCAGCCCTTCCAAAAGATGGCAAGGAGGCAAAATTTAGAGCTACGTGTCAACTAGGTCATTAGTCATTAGTTCGACAGCTGTCTTTTCCTGTTTTTTTTTTTTGTTTATTTTGAAGGTTTTCAGAAAGTCCCAAGACTGTTCAGACTTTTCTTGGAACTACTGCAGGCGACAATGTCTCAAGCGGATGAGATACAGTAGGTGTTTATGTGTGTATGAAAGTGTGCTTGTGGCTAGTTTATACTCTGCATTATTATGCATACATTTGCAAGAAACAGTTGGTAAGCCCCTAGGAATTACCTGGATTTAATTTCAAAACTTTTCAGCACTTTTTCAAAACTTTTCAGCACTTTCATGTGTTAGTTGAAGACATTTATTACATTCTGATCATATTTGAATAAACTCCACCAGTCACATTAGGTCTGAGAGTATTAACATGGATAGTAGGTGATGTCATCGAGTTAAGAAAACTATATAATGTTTTTTTTGTAGTTTACCTGAAAATGACTAGAACCAAATTCTACCTACTTCACCCTTAAAAGCCACATTTGCAATTACATTTAAAGCATTTAGCAGACGCCCTTATCCAGAGCGACTTACAGAAGAGCTTATTATTCTTAGTAGACAAGTCACACACAGCATATAGCAAAGGAATATAATTTAGTAGACTAATAATGGATAATGTGGGAAAAAATGAACAAATACAATATTTGCCATGTTCCTTCTATTTATATGTCAGCATTCTTTGTGAAAATAAAAATTCACCATAATGCATGTGGCATTTAAATAGTACATATAATTATTGGGTTGATGCTGTTCTCTTTCAGTAGTGTATGAGATGAATTGGTTGAACTTAGGTTTGAATGACAAGGCAATGGAGTTAACAGCAGGAGAAGTGGAGGCGAAAATTACACTGCATGAGAATTACACAGCATGATAATTTCACATACTATTGATTCTGGTATAACTTACTACAATATTAAATATGATTATAGACCCAAGACTAATGTCACCTAGAATGCAAGTTATGTTCTTATAAGACCCTGAAGATTAGTACTTAGAACGAATGTTTAGCCCTCATACATGACATTTTTCAATGGAAATGAAATGGAAAACTAGATCAAATTATTATACATTTAGTGGCCACTTTATTATAGACACCTGCTCTTTTTCATTTGGAGGTCCTCTGTATGGAAATTAAACACATGACCGAGAGAGTAGGTTAAAATCAAATTAAAAGTGAGCATGTTTCTGTAGATACGTTTCAATGTCAGTCCACATTAGAATAGAAAAATCGAGTGTTCTGAGTGAGCAAGGCACTGTCATCGAAACAAACTTGCCAACGTTGTGGGTTTTCGTGTACAAAGAATGGTGTGATTGAGGAAAAACATCCAGTTAAAGGGCATCCTGTAGATGTAAACAATACACAACGTGTTGCTAAAACAGCAGATGACCAGTTTTTGTGCAATTGCTGTCTAAGGGAAATAGAAAGGAATTTGGCACAAGCAGCATGAATCTATTAACCCTTCTTGACAGGTGTCAACATTTCAGGCTGGTGGAAGTGGAGTAATGGTGTGGGGAATGTTTCCTGGCATATCCTGGAAATGGAAATGAGACCTGTGGATGGACATTTGGACAGCAGAAATACACCATGCCACAATGGTCGAATGGTAATGAATTGGTTAGAAAAGCAGGACAGTGGGTTTTCCTTGCGTCCACATGGGCCAATAACCATTTCAGAATTGTCTATAATAAAGTGGCCGTTCAGTGTATATGAGAACATAAGAAATAATGTTTCGGCTTCACTCAAGCTCTTCTTCCATCATCAGTTTCAGTCCTTATATCCTTATACCTCAGTCCGTAACCACATCAGAGGGCAATAACTCCCCCTCCTCTGGCTAACTGAGCATGCCATCCCCACAAAACTTCCCCACTGAGGATACAAGAACCTACAATAGCTGTTTATTTAGGAATCTTCATTTATTTATCTACATTAATTATTTATATTAATATATACATTCTATATTCTATAGTTTTATATTCTTTGTCTTACTGCTCATAATATTTTGTATTATTTTTAATTTATTATCATTTATATAGTATTATATTTACATTTATTTATTATATTTTCTATAATTACCCATTTTTAATTTATTATAATTTATATATTATTATATTTTATTTATTATATTTTCTTTAAGTATAGTATATCTTTTTGTAGTTACCTTTTGTTTTTGTAAACTATTTCTATAAACTTATTAATTAGGTAACTTAGTTTCATTCTTACATACAATATCTAGGTTGGGTCTCATTGAGTCTTGGTCCTCCCACGGTTTCTTCCTTATAACATTTAGGGAGGTTTTCCCTTGCCACTGTAATAATAATAATAATAATAATAATGATAATAATAATAATAATAATGCATTTAATATATGGGTGCCTTTCATAGCACTGAAGGACAATACATGGGCCTGAGCAACAAAAAACAAAAACATGATCTAATACAATAATTATACAATTAACTCAAGATAACTAAAAGTAAACAAATCAGTTTGATAGCCTAGTTGATATAAGTATGTTTTAAGGTGGGACTTTGATATAATAACTACTCTAGCCCCCGTAGTGTACAACCGGACAGATGGCATGATAAATTGAAAAGCAAAAACAGATCTGAGTGTACAAGAAGATGAATATAGCTGGATAAGATCAGAAGGATACAGGGGTGCTAAGTTATGAAGAGAATTAAAAGCAAAGAGCCAAATCTTATAATGTATGCTGTCACCCCAGGTTTGCTCAGTTTGGTCTTTGGGCCTAGATATTTGTAAAGCTGCTTTGAGACAATGTTCCATTGTAAAAAGTGCTATATAAATAAATTTGACTTTGACTTCGACTTTGGTCTAAGATGCTTCTGGCCGGGTATCATGCAGGCATGACTGACTCTGTCTGAGGGAGGGGAGGCCAAACAGGGGAATCATTAACATCGACCCCTACCCAGTTCTGCTGGCTATATACTGTATTATCTGAAATAATATAGAACTACGCAAATTGTTCAGCTTTCTGCTGATATTGTCTCCACAGTGTACATGTACCTCTGTATCAGTTTACACCACGTCTGTAGCCACAACTGAGCACAAGCAAAGCCAATTACCCTTCATTTAACCATGTATCCAAACGTAACCTTTTCAAAACTCCGTTTAGGTGGTGAACTAAATAAACTACCTCTTACCTTTCTGTTGTCTGTTTTCCCTCTCAACATAATCTGCAAGCACTGACAAGCAATTGCTTCCAGCAAAACTGTCCTCATGAAGCAATTTCCAACTCAAGCATCTGTTATATCTGGAGTCTGGCCATTCAGCTCTGATGAAAAACAATCCTGCATATCATTTTTTCCTAGTCCTGTCCTGGTTTCACCTGATGGGGGGAGATGGAAATGCAGATATGGTCAGCCCACTGCATCCGTAAGTCCCACATCCACCGATTCAACTGATTGTCAATCAAAAATATGTGAAAGAAAAATCCAGAGAGCACAAATCACAAAAAGCAAAACATGAACTTTCTGCGTAGCACACACTACAGTGGTATGTGTAAACATACCCAGCTAAGATCCTCAGTCTTTCTCCAGCACTCTCAGTTTGTTCATTGTTCCCTAAACAATATAGTATAACAGTGATTTATACTGAGGTGTGCCGGTATAAATACAGGGGTCATCATTTAATGATTGCATTATGTTCAGCAAAACATGGTGTTGACAGAAATGGACATTGACTGGACATTACCATAGTCACACAGTCTTTTTAGGCTACTGTAATGTAAATATAAAAGGTATTTTCACACAAAAAAAACTGCATGCAAATGACACAGCGTCCCTAATGCCACTGCATTTTTAATTTATGGAAATTCTCAATAATTATGGAAAATGCAGAGGATAACACTTCAGCAGATGGCAAGATGGACCTGATGCTTTTGTTTGACGGAAGCCAAAATGCACTGATAGACAGCATGGAAGATCAGCCAGATGAACTAGAGACTCAATGAGTGAATGTGAACCAGTTTATATATACTGCTCAAAAAATAAAGGGGACACTTAAACAACACAATATAACTGCAAGTGTTTCCTTTATTTTTTTGAGCAGTATAGTTATTGTCAGGGTAACGGCGAACTCGCTTCCGCGCCAGCAGAGGTCGCGGTCACCCGAGTTCTAGGCTGCTGCTTCCGGGCGGCAGCCATGTTTAGCGATAAATAGCGCCGCAAGCATGCAGTCGGCGCGAGGTCTCGTTCCTACTTTTGGTCCGTTTCTGAGCGTTACTACTGTGGTTCGATTATGTATCCGGCATTTGATTAATCTTCTGGCTTATCGTTTCGTGGTTATTGGATTATCCCTTGACTCTGTTGCATGGTCTATCTGATTTACCCGGCGTTTGACCTAGGACTGTTGTTGACTACGTCTTTTGGATTATTGTTCATTAAACCTGCACCTGACTCCAACCCGTGTCTGAGTGATCCGTTACAGAAGACCTCGCCAACCATGGAGCCAGCAGGTTTGGCGGATCGTGTGACGCGACAGGAGCAGAGCATGGAGGAGGTTGTACGTTTGCTACAGGAGTTGATCCTCAGAACAGCCCCTCCACTTCCCGATGGCACTGCTATGCCTGAGGTCGCTCCCCAGGTCCCCCCGGAAGGATCCTCTACACCCACCGGTGCGGTGGGTAATTCCTCAGCCCTGCACATGGCTCTCCCTGAAAGGTATGATGGTTCACTGGATACGTGTAAAGAATTTTTAATGCAGTGTAGGATTTATATCGAACACCACCCGGAGCAGTTTCGGAGGGACACGGATAAGATACACTTTGTCGTATCATTACAGTACGGAGACGGAAGCTTTGGAGAGTTACGTGGAAGAAGCTTTAAGCCTGGGATACATTCGGCCCTCCACCTCTCCGGCAGCGGCAAGTTTCTTCTTCCTCAAAAAGAAGAATGGAGAACTCAGGCCCTGCATCGACTACCGAGGACTCAATGCTGTGTCGGTAAAGTATAAATACCCGCTACCTCTAGCACCGGCTGCTCTGGAACAGTTGAGAGGAGCAACCGTATTTACTAAATTGGACTTGCGTAGTGCTTATAACTTGGTTAGAATCCGGGAGGGCGATGAGAGGAAAACGGCCTTCATCACCACGTGGGGACATTATGAATACACCATGATCCCCTATGGACTAGCCATAGCTCCCTCTGTGTTCCAGGCTTTTATTAACGATGTATTGCAGGACATGATTGACCGCTTTGTGATAGTGTATATCGATGACATTCTAATCTATTCTAAGAACCTTGTTGAGCATGTTAAACAGGTTCAGCAGGTACTGACTCGTCTTCGGGAGAACAGACTTTATGTAAAGAATGAGAAATGTGAATTTCATACCACGTCAGTTAACTTTTTGTGTTACGTCATAAGTCAGGAAGGGGTGCGCATGGAAAAAGACAAGGTGAGCGCAGTGGTGGAATGGCCACAACCTTCTTCAATTAAGGAGTTACAGAGGTTTCTGGGTTTCGCCAATTTCTACCGCCGCTTTATAAGGGGTTTTAGCAGCGTGGCCGCGCCCTTAACATCCTTGCTTAAGGGTAACCAAAGGAGACTCAGATGGTCTAGTGAGGCAGAAGAGGCATTTGACGCTCTAAAGAGAAGCTTTAGCACAGCACCCATTCTTAAGTTACCAGACCCAGAACGTCCTTTCGTGTTGGAGATGGATGCGTCTTCCACCGGGGTGGGCGCGATCCTGTCGCAAAGGTTCGGCACACCTGCGAAGCTCCATCCTTGTGCATTCTTTTCACGCAATCTGAGTTCGGCAGAGTGTAATTATAATGTCGGCGATCGGGAATTGCTCGCCATCAAGTTGGCGTTAGAGGAGTGGAGACATTGGTTAGAGGGGGCTAACTATCCGTTCTTGGTGCTTACCGATCACAAGAATCTAGAATACCTCCGAACAGCGAAACGGCTCAATCCCCGACAAGCTCGTTGGGCGTTCTTCTTCACTAGATTTGATTTTATGGTATCCTATCGCGCAGGCACCAAGAACGGAAAGGCAGATGCACTGTCTTGCGTATGGGAGGCTGACAAGGAGGAGGAACCTCCTGCACCCATTCTCTCAAGGCAGAGTGTTGGGTAAGGCCCATACACTGGGAGATCATGGACCAGGTCCGGGAGGGACAGCGGAATGAACCCCCTCCTGACGAGTGTCCTCCAGAGCGTGAGTTTGTTCCCGGTCAGTTAAGGCAACAACTAATTGAAACCATACATTGTCATCCTAGTGCAGGTCACCCAGGGATTCGAAGAACCCTGGAACTAGTGAGGAACCGGTTCTGGTGGCCGGGTCTGGAGAGGGAGGTCCGCGAGTGGGTCGCAGCTTGTGCCACCTGCGCCCAATCCAAGGCATCCCGCCAGGTGCCTGCAGGGTTGTTGGAACCCTTGGAGGTTCCCAGACATCCTTGGTCCCACCTGGGGGTAGATTTCATAACCGATCTACCGGCCTCACAAGGTAAGACCATCGTTATGGTCATTGTAGACCGCTTCTCCAAGGCATGTCGGTTGGTGCCACTGGCCAAACTCCCCACGGCATTGGAGATGGCAGAGTGCCTAATGCACTCAGTATTTCGGTTATTTTGGTGTCCCTGAGGAGACAGAGGTCCACAAGTTACCTCAAGGGTGTGGAGAGAGTTCTGTAAGATGCTACAGATTAATGTGTGTCTCTTGTCAGGTTACCATCCCCAGTCCAATGGACAGACGGAACGCATGAATCAGGAGGTAGGGAGGTACCTCAGGTCATACTACTCCCGTTTCCAGCACGAGTGGGCTCGGTTTATTCCGTGCGTAGAGTACGCGCAGAACTCCCTGAGGAGTTCGTCCACAGGTTTGACGCCGTTTCAGTGCGTATTAGGGTATCAACCCCCAATGTTCCCCTGGTCAGGAGAGCCATCTCACGTTCCGGTGGTAGATGACTGGATGAGGAGGAGTGAACAGACCTGGGAGGAGGCCCACGTTAGTCTACAACGAGCGGTTTACAGACAGCGTATGCAAGCCAACCGTCATAGAAGGGACATAGAAGCGTTTCACCCAGGACAAAGGGTATGGCTATCGACTAAGGATTTAAGGCTTAAGTTACCCAGTAAGAAGCTAAGTCCTAAGTACATAGGACCATTCAAGGTCCTCAAGCAGGTTAATCCCGTGCCTTATCGTCTAGAGTTACTTAGTTGTTACCGCATCTCACCCACTTTCCACGTGTCCCTACTCAAACCTGTCCGTTCCTCCTCCCAGGGTCAGCCAGTAGACATGGAACCTCCCCCTCCGCTGGAAGCGGATGGCTCTCTCGCGTACAGTGTTAACACATTGTTGGATTCTCGACGTCGGGCGGGACGTATGCAGTATTTAGTAGACTGGGAGGGATATGGTCCCGAGGAACAAGCGTGGGTCTCGGCCCATGACATCCTGGACCCATCCCTCATCGCTGACTTCCACAGGGACTTCCCAGATCGTCGCGCTCCTAGGCCCAGGGGTCGCCCGAGAAGAAGGGCACGGACGGCAGGAGCCGCCCGTCAGGGGAGGGGTTATGTCAGGGTAACGGCGGACTCGCTTCCGCGCCAGCAGAGGTCGCCGTCTCCCGAGTTCTAGGCTGCAGCTTCCGGGTGGCAGTCATGTTTAGCAATAAATAGCGCCGCGAGCATGCAGTCGGCGCGAGGTCTCGTTCCTACTGTTGGTCCGTTTCTGAGCGTTACTACTGTGGTTCGATTGTGTATCCGGCATTTGATTACTCTTCTGGCTTATCGTTTCGTGGTTATTGGATTATCCCTTGGCTCTGTTGCATGGTCTATCTGATTTACCTGGCGTTTGACCTAGGACTGTTGTTGACTACGTCTTTTGGATTATTGTTAATTAAACCTGTACCTGACTCCAACCCGTGTCTGAGTGATCCGTTACAGTTATAAATTAGAGAGAATATACAGGTAGTGGGGGACAAACAAAGGAGCATTACTTACAACAGGACAGGCACATTCACTTATGAATGGAATTTACAGCTGGTTACCATAAAAGGTGATGGAAAGTCATACATTCAAACATGAGTAATTTCCACAAAAAATGTCTCTCTCTCTCTCTCTCTCTCTCTCTCTCTCTCTCTCTCTCTCTGTCTCTCTCTCTCTATATATATATATATATACACTGTATATATAACATTACAATGTATTAGGAGGTTGGTAGGTATAGGCTGTGTAAAATTAACACTTACACAGTCATTTGTTCATATCAAAAGCTTGACAAACAGTGCAAGCAGAAAAAATATGCGAGAGAGTTACTCTTGGTTAATTTTATCTACACATTAGGCAGACCCCAGATAATATTTACAGAAACTCCATGTCTCTTTAACAGAATCGCAGTCAATACCGACCATGAGGTAACCCTTCCAAGCACAAGGGACTTCTTCATAACAGTTATTTACTGCTGCTTCTCAGTGAAACAACCTGTTTTGTTGTTAAGGCCAGCCAGGTATGAGCTGGCTTCAAAGCCCCCAGGCCCATGTATTGTTTATGAATATCCAGACTGCTAGCACAGCTGGCACGCCATCCTACAGCCACCTCTTTGCTTGTGTGAAGATGCAACAGGGGAAAACAGAGATAAGCTGAAAAATATGCCCTTTAATGCTGATTACGCATCAGATTCGCAGATTCACGTAGTCATTGTGGAGAACAGGATCCAGGTTGACAAAGCTGTTCTCAGGTCAATCCGAAAGAGCAATTCACACAAGACAAAAGCAGCTTTAAATGCCACAGCCAGTGCCCCAGTGTGCCATTTGTTACTTGGTTTTGCAACTACAAAGCTGTGGTTTATTTAATAGCAGCTACCAGTGGTGGCTTTCTGGATCCAATATCACAGAGGACATGACATTTAAATGCCTTTGTGTGTTTTTGCTACAAGACTGATATTGTGTTCATGAGCAATGTGCAAAAAATTTATTAATTCTGAAATGGTTAGAATACATTCAGGTCATTTATGTGTGGAAGACAAGCTTGGGTTTTACTGTTGAGAATTTCACAAACCTCTAGCTGTTCCAAAAACTAGTTAAAAGCCACCAGTCAGAAATTTCTCTTATTATTTGTTCATCAGGGATGAGTCAGTAAGATTAACTAGACACATTTGCATTTACAGCATTTAGCATACGCCCTTATCCACTCTTATATACACAATAGATGCAATCTTACAATCCAAGCAATTGTGGATTAAGGAGTCTTGCTCAAGGACCAACAGTGACAGCTGACAGAGGGAACAATGGTGGAACATCAACTGCTAGGCTACAAATGTGGGATGCAGGAATTGAACCCCCATCACCAGTGCTGCAGTATTTAAGCAGGATGCCCTTATCCATGAGCGAGTTACAAACAGGTACTGTCTTACCAATTAAGCAATTGTGGGTTTAAAGGTCTTCTTGTCTAAAGGACCCAACAGTTGGCAACTTGCAGAGGGGGATTTGAACCCTGGACCTTCTGCAGAGTCCCAGTTACTTAACTGATAGGAAGAACATATATTTCTTTTTCATAATGAATGTTGTTTTGTAAGATTAACAAATAAATAAAATATGGTACAAGTGTAGATCATGTTCCCCAGAGGCATGCTTATTCTTTTTAGAGCAATCTGATTAATATTATGTACAGTGCCTAACCAAATTACCCATATTAAGCAATGTAGAAGAATGGGAGAAAATGGTGAGAAAATTAGCTGTGTGCCACAGTTCCTTGTGTTTAACAGACAATTACTTCTTTAAACCCAAATTATCACCACAGGACTTTTTGGCTGCTCAGCAAAAAATGCTCCTTGACCACAAACAAAATTACCACAATACCCATTATGGCCGATGTCCTGGACACTTATTTCTTATTAAGCTTCTCAGACGTATTACTTATTACGAGCTTTTTATACTATATTCGTATAACATTAGGGGCAAAAAGACTAGATCACCCATAAAAATACTTGTTTGGATCTTGTGGAGTCCACTCCAGCTTGAGTGCAGACTGTCATTACAGCAAAGGGTGGGGGTGGTGGTGAGGGATACCAAATACAAGCACATTCGTTGACTTAACAACGTTTCTCACAATTTTTTAGTCTTAAAACATTGTATTACATTATTATTTAGTAATTATGGCAAGATAGAAGCATTTTTACTAACGGTCTCAGACTTTTGGCCTCCATGTTTATGCTCAATGTAACTATTGGAACATGTTCTCCTAAACTGTATTCTGAACAAGTACTAAACTTAATCTAATACATATTCTTTATCCTTGTACCTCCCTCTTGTCAAACTGTGCCAGTTTTGCTATTTGTGTACCCTCTTCAGATGTTAGGTGTTAGCTAGGTAGCTACCCACTTTAGTGAAGGTGTTTATTTACGAGGTTTGTTCCACTCTCAGTCCTCTCTTTTCTTAAATGTTTAATTAAGATTCATCTTTCCCTAACAAAGATATTACATCCACACATGGGTGCACTCTGATTAAATATTAATTTGGAGAAATAAAAAGGAAGCGTGAGCAGTGAGCATGGATTCACAGTGAGGTAAGTTTCAGTAAGTGCTTTAATGGCTGCAAGCATTTGGTGATTACTTTCAGTTCAAATTAATGCAGCTAGGTAGCACTCTGAGGAAGCGGAGAGAGATCAAGACTGGCTGTTCAAATGGAGAGGCTGATAAAGCAAAAGAGACACAGGGAAACAGAAATTAAGATAAGAGACTAAGGAACATAGAGTTTGCATATGGGAGGGAGGGAAGAAAGAGGCTCCTAGATTGCCATTCTCTTATTTAATCCCTCCTCCCCTCCCCCCCCACACTCCATTCATTAATGTTTGAAGCAACATGGCCAAAAACAATAGACTGGATTTAAGGGGAAAAAGATGCAGCCACTTGCATGCACAGTATACAAAAGTTGGGATGGTATGGAAAATGTAAATGAAATGCAAATTTAAAAAAATGCAGTGTTCCTACTTCCTTTGACGTTTATTTCATTTAAAAAAACAGTATGACCCAAGATATTTCTGGTTCAATTTCATTCATTGTTAATAAACATTCATCCTTCCAGTTCAGGCCCCTGCAACACATTCCAGAAAAGCTGGGAAAGGGCAATTGTAGGGCTTAGGTGATATAAAAAAAACTAAAGTAATGATGGTTTGAAAACAGGTGAATCTCAGTTGTATAATTGAATTGCGTACAAAAGCAGTATCCACGGAAAGGAAAGCCTGAGTCTTCTGAGGAGCAAAGCATGGGAAGAGGGGATCTACAACAAAGTGGAGAAAATTATTGAAATTCTAAAAACAATGTTCTTTCAAAGGAAGGACTGCAAGGGATTTGCATATTTCTCCCCTACAGGCATAACAATCATTAAATAATCAAGGAATTTGGGGAATTCAGTGCATAAAGGGTTTAGAACCACATTGGGAAGAATTATTGTATCAAACTTTTATCAAGCACTACAATAGGTTACATTATTAATTGCCACCTTAAAGCATTACTTGTGCCAAGACGAAGCCTTATTGTTAACCATGTCCAGAAGCAGCGTCGACTTCTCTGGGCTCAGAGGCATTCTGGGATGGACCATGACCACAGTGGGGAAACGGGTGTATTGTGTTCAGACCAATCAGTATCCAATCTTTTTGGGAAGACTTATGCGGGTGCTATGGACTTAAGACACAAAGACCACCAGACTAATTCTTCAGCAACAAGTCCAAAAAAGTCACGGTCTGTCAATGGTATATGGGGTTGGTTGGGCAGTACCCTTGGCAAGGTCACTTTCACTTATGTGATGAGCATTAAGCAGAAAAGAACGTACATTTAGGATTTTAGAGCAACATTAATTCCTTAAAGATTACTTATTTTCTTTCTTAAAACCAGACAATGCAAAAAACAGTGATGACATCAGAAAAAAAGGGAGACCGAATATGTAAATCCTTCCAGTTTTCTTTGATGTACTTTGTTTTTTTAAACATTTTAATAATTTCTCAACAAATTGTTGATAAACTTTAGATTCTCTGCCCATCTTTTGCTCCGCAAAGCCTTGTGGTGGATACCTGCTTTGTACCAAATCATGATTAGAATCATCTGTTCACATACATGTTTGAAATCACATCATTATTATTTGTTTTGGTTGTTTTGCTCATTACTAGCACTAAATTGCACTCCTCCCAATGTTTTTTTTTTTTTTCGTATGGTTGCAGGCCTGAATGCAGAGGAATGGCTGTTTATTAACAAATAAAATTATTAAGTTGACCAGAAAACAAAAACATGAAATATTTTGGGTTCAGACTGTTCTGCCAAATGTAAGGAAAAACAATCATTTTTTTTCCATACTGCGGCCCAACTTTTTCTGATATGGAGGTTGTAAATTTTGATAAGGAATAGGGCATGGCATTCCAATGTATTTCTCCAGACCACAATATCCAGAATTTCTTGGAATATGAATTTATGTGCACTATTAGCAAACCCTCAATTGCTAGTAATTTTTTTGTGGTGGAATTATTTTGCCTTGATAACCTTCTAATAACAGATTTCGATAAGTGCTGACAAGCTTCTGGCACTTCTCTTGTGGAAACTTTGCCCATTCTTCTTGTACAAAAGCATCATGAGGCTGATTGAGGATGAATAATGGATAGCTTCCATGCTGCTTTCATTTAATCCTGAGAGGGACTGAGAAAGCTGTTCTCAAAGCATTCCAGGATTCCTTAACCAAGCTCTGACTTGGAAGTGTGTTTGAGATAATTGTCTTGTCGAAGAGTCCAATTATCACTTGAACCTTCAAGTTCACCGCTGTTAAATCATCTTGTTATGAATAACATTGACACATTTGTCCCAGCCTTCATTGGGTCATCCTGTCTTTTACAGTGGATTTCTTCATTGTCTGATGCGATGGCTAAGGCCTCTTGGCAAAATTTTAGGCTTCATCCAACAGCCAGGTATGTTTGCTGCTGTGCCATAACTTTTGACTAGCAGTAGATTTTAAAATCAGCAATATTATATAGGGCTTGAATAACTGTGATATGGCATTATTAACCGAATATCATGCTATATTTTCTTCAGTAATTTCTTGTGTCATTCAACTGACTGAAGGTCTCTCTCTGCTGAAAATATATATATATACTGTTATTGTATGTGGCATATGGTGTCTATAATTACATAATATAATATAATTTGAGCAAGAATGCCTGCAGTTTGTTAGTTACACATACTAATACTAACTCTTTTCAGGGAAAAGTAGCTTAAGCTTTCTCAGAAAGTCAATATAAGTCATCAGATGATGTCATGTAGGCATAATCATTTGCATATCAAAACACATATCATGAAGAAAACAAGAACTTGTCGACCACAGTGCTGCTCAGAAAATCAATAAGCAATACTGATATGAAGTGATTAATTAATTAAAATCTAATGTCTTAAAAATAAATTAAGAAGTAGCGTACATTTAAATGAAAGGTCAAGCTCAAAGAAAATCGAATCTAAAGCAGAACAGTGCAGAGAATGATCTTCAAAAGATTCATATGGTTTGGAAAATAAATTAGTCTTTAGGTTTGACTTAAATTACTTTGTTGTCAGAGAGGCCTTGAGGAAAAAAATGGAAGACTATTCCAGAGTCTTGATGCAGCTATAGAAAATGCCCAATCACCTGTAAACTTCAGTAGGGAATAAGGGACAGCTAGGTGCTTGGAAAACAGAGAAGGTCAGAGAAGTAGCTAGGAGCCAGTCCATGTAAGGTATTAAAAACAAATAGTACGATCTTAAATTCAACCATGTACATGGGAATTTCTGCTTTTCTTTATAACTGTCATAACCCTCGCTACAGCACTTTGAACCAGCTGTAAATGTGAGAGACTGTCGACTGGCTGATACCCAAATAAACATTTAGTCATTTAGTAGACACCGTTATCCAAAGGGACTTACAACTGATACAGTCTTACAATCCAAGCAATGGTAGGTTAAGGACCTTGCTCAAGAACCCAACAGTGGTAACTTGGCAGGGGTGGGATTTGAGCTCTGGACCTTCTGGTCCAAAGTCCAGTACCTTAACCTCTAGGCCACTACAGTCCACAAAGTGAATTACACTAGTCAATATGTGAAGATGCATGAGTGATCATTTCCAGGTCCTTAGACTTCATAAGGAAATCTAGAATAAAACTGAACTGAATAGAACAGAGTTATGCTAAATATTATGCTAAGAGTAGGGCTTATTTCTTATTGAAAGAGCAAAACCTTGATCATGGCACCACAGACTAATATATTGAATATTTACAATACAAAACCAAACCAATTAGTAACAAAACATCTCACACAAAACAGCAGAGATAGTAAGTACAGTGGTACCTCGGTGCTTGATGTTAATTTGTTCCAGAAGGCTTGTCGAGAACCGAAAAATATGAGTACCAAGCAAATTTTTCCCAATAAGGAATAATTGAATAATAAATTGAATGAATCCGTTCCAGACCCCCAGAAAATCCACACTGTATAAGGCATTATATACATTAATGGAGATGTATTGTACAGGCGCTCCCTGATTTACAAAGGAAATATGTTCTGACAAATCTATCATAAGTTAAATGTATCATGAACTGAGGAGTTTAACAAGTGTTTGGTAGAGCATCTATACTGTATCGTAGCGGAGCCTATGATAAATAAAGATTAAAAAGTTAATGTTTAAACCGCTTACTTTAACTTACAGTGGCCACAATCATTAACACAAGGCTTCTTTGATAATAAAGTGTTGAAAATTTTCATGTAATTTAGTGACTAATGGATTGAAAGTGAAAAGTAAAAGCAAAACACTTACTTTTTGTAATTATTGGTGAACTCACAACGCTACCAAATCTAAGCTAACTGCAGCCTGTGGTCTGGAGCATTTAATTCCTGTTTTGCTTTCGGTTGGATCTTATAAACTAACCGGTTTAGGACCCATGGAGACTTATTTTCACTAAGAATACAGTACTGTATTGTAGAAATAAAGAAAAACACGACAAACAGAGACCTTTGAGTGAGAGCTATTGTGAATCTGAATCACTGAATCACTGTGTCCTGAATCGTGAATCTTGAATCATGAGTCAAGTTTCAGCTGAAACGAGTCACACAGCACGACTCATACAAGTTTAAGCAAGTGCGTCATGTACAGAGTACATGACGAAAACTAAGACAAATTTTCCTAGTCAAAATGTGTCGAGATCTGAATTTGATGAGTTCTGAGGTGGTCGAGAACCGAGGTACTACTGTAGTTTGGAAACAGACATGAAGAAATAAATGGTTGTGGAAGGAACAACTATCTGTTATTGATCCTCTTTGTTGCTGAGAACTCATTCATCTTTACCCACACAAGTGGTGACTTTAGAAAAAAAATGCTTTCTCATGTTGAATAACCAGATATATTTGGGTGATTGACCATTCTCAGCATTGATGTGGTCCTGAGTTTTAACATCTAAGTGTCACTCCTTGGCTTAGAATAGTCTGGCACAGTGACACTGTGGTCTGAAACTGACCATAGATGCTTTCTTTTGTTTTACATTCACTACATTCATTACATTCTCAGCAAAGCCTGGACTCAGTAAAGCCTGGACTTCACTGTCGGTCCATTTTTGTTTTTTGTTTTAAGCACAAAGATCTGTTTTTATGGTTACTGGTGTACAAGTATATTTAAAAATAGCGGTTGAGCTCAACACTGGCAATTGTGGCCAGTCCCTATACACAGCATTCTAAGGCATTGTTCCACCAATGAGAAAGCATCACATATGCCACAGGGTCTAGGAGAACTTGATATACTACAAAGTGTATCAACGAGATAGTCTAATAAAGGTTAAAGGTGGATATATAAACTGTGAGAACTGAAAAAGCCTTTGGCATTTCATTATGCATATACAGTAAATCAGTGTGCAGTCTTCGCACATCTTAGCTCGTTATGAATTTGGGGTCAGAGCCAACAGCACTGACTGGGCCCAGCCTAAAACGGAAATGATTAACTGTAGGAACTTGGCAAAACTGTAATTTTAAACCCTCAACCTTTCAATCCGTAGCTCCGGGCACTAACTGCTAAGGCTCCACTGCCTACCACAGCACATGGGCAATTGTCAGTAAGTGTATACCTCACAAGTGGACCAGTTGTTTATTATAATAAACTGGCAATTTGTGAAGTCCAAGGTGGATATACCAATGGATTGGCTTGAAGTGTATATACTATATGTGCTCGGTTGAAGTAGTTGTCCCAAATCAGAGAAGCTATTTGGGACACATGCTTGGCCCTACAGTCACAGTCACAGTTATTGACCACACTGGGAAAGACGAGTAAATAAGAATGGTCAATTAGCTTAATGCAACTGAAGCATTTTTTATTTTTATTTTTTTAGCAACTTTTTTCATTTATATTTTTTTTCACTGTAGTATATATGAGATGACACATAGGTCAAATTCTCTTAGTCACTGTTCAACATGGAAAAGACAATAGAACAGAAAAGTGCGTTGATCTTCATACGTCAGGGAATGGCTATAAAAATAGCTACCACCCAGCCTCCACAACTACCATCTGACCATCATGAGAAAAGACTGATTTGAAGGTTTGTCAGGAAAAAGCCTTTCCTGTCATAAACATAACTCTATAATGTTCTGTTGTGACTGGAACCATAATCTTGGTTCAGATGAAACAAAAATGTATTTGTTATGGGTTTTGTCATGATGATGCAAGCCCTCCAGCTTCCAATACTCTGATCTCTCTCTCTCTCTCTCTCTCTCTGTTTCCACCTGCTGTAGTTTTTCTATAATTACCTCACTTCCTGTGCACTTCCTAACCTCGCATCCTCACCTCTTGCACCTGGTTCCGTATCGGGTTTGCCTCTCTGTCCTTGCCTGGTTTAGTGTCTCTATGTAGCTTTGTCTTGTGTCTTGTTATTTAGTAATGTTTCAGTGTTGTAGTTTATGTTTTGGTTGTAGTTAGCTCTGTTTGTTAGCATTGTTAGCCCTTTGTTCGTTTTGCACCATGTGGTCCTGTACTGTTTGTTAGGTGGTTGCCTTAGAACTGTTTGTTAGCTTATTGTTTGTTTATTCCTAGTATTGTGTCTGTCTTAACTGTGTCTTTCCTTTTTGCATTGTGAGGTTGTTGTCTTTGTGGTCTATTAGCTTCTGTGTCAGTGTTGTTGGTGAGCTCTGTATTTTCCTGTTGTCCACCTTGTTGATACCTGAGCACTGTAAATAAACCATTCACATTTGCACATAAGCCTGCCCCTGTCTCCCTCATTGTACTATCTGTGACAGGTTTGATGTGAAAAAGAAGGATGGCTACACTAAAAATAATGCTTCGTTTAAAAAAGGCCTTGGGAACTTTGTTAAAGTACATTGGATTAAGGTACAAATACCATATTAAATCAAAATATGCCTGGTTTACTGAACACAAATCAAGCTTCTGCCATTGAAATCTCAGTTCCCATTTAAAGCCTATGGGGTGAGCTAAAGAGGAGAGGGCACAAGACTCTCCATGAAATAGAATCCTAGATGGTCTGGAGAGATTCTGTAAAGAGGAATATTCTCAAATTCCCTGATCTGTTTTCTCCAACATTTATAAGATGATACAGGACACAATTTGCTGTTTTACTGGGAAAAGGAGGTTATGCAAAGTATTAAATACATGGGTACCAATAATTGTGGCACAGAGGGTTTTGTTAAAAATAATGTTTTTTTTTATGATGGATTTTTTTTCTCTGACGAAATTTACTTCAATAAAAAATTAGATTTTTTTTGTTGTTCTTTTTCATGGTCATCATCCCATGGCTGACCCTTCCCAGTGCCCAATTTCCTCCAAGCTAGAGGAAGATGTGTGAAGAAAAGAAATTGCAATAAAGGCTAGCTTTATTTCTGTGTACACAAAAAAGACATATAGGGTCACATTTATCAGTGTAACAGTCAATTGTAATGTATTAATTCATTCTTGTACATGCACGGCCCCGAAATAAATGGCTGCAAATCTTGCTGACTGTGATTATACATGATTGAGATTTTATAAACAGAGTACTGCTGTGTCAGCAGCTATTGTTTGCAGCGCCATTTCAGCAAAGAAAACAGAACACCTTGCAAACAAAAACTCTTTTCATTAACACTTTGGTAAATAGCCAAACCAGGCAGTGTTCATTGATCTCAGAGATAAAGTATATGACGTTCCACTAGCTGGTGTTGTCTGGAGCAATATGCTTAACTTTATGGTCCTTAGTGTGAGATTGGCTTCTTTCATTCTATATTTTCTCCTATCTTGGTTCGCGTAAATGCCTGTGTGATGAGATGGTAATTACAGATGGTTCTTTTGCATTTCAGGGCATTAGCTAGTCTGTTTCATGCCATGACACTGAATAAAATATGGTTTGGAAAGATACTTTAATTCAAGTTATAATTAGACCATGACTAGGCAAGAAATAATGATCAGTGCTATTACATGATCATCTTCCATAGTTATTTTTCTTACATTTTAACTGCACATTTCGATTTAATGCCACTTTCCCAGGAAGAATGCACTCATTTATTTTATAATGATCCTGGTATTTGCTATGTTTTTAAAGTAATGGGGATGTTTTTAGGCAGAAAATATCCCCTTCTTAGCCAGAAATTCTGTATGCAATTAGAATTTACAGATTACTTCTTAAGTGGTAACTTGGTTTATCTTCACTAAGGAAGACTACCACAATTTTGGGGTTTCAATCCACAACTATTGTGTATTTCTAAATTACGCTTTTTAATTAACAGAAAACATAGTAACCAACCATATCCACAGGCACCACTGGAGTGTGGCAGAGGGGCTCTGCACAGTCTAAGAAGGCAGTCATTTGAACTACATTATCCACAAGTTATGGTGCAATCATGTGTTGTTAACACATTTAGCCCTAATAAGCAACACCTGGCTGATGCTTTGGCCGTTTCTCATTATGCGTACTTCTCTGTGCTTGTGTTCTCGTGTACTTGTGAAACGTCATCAGTGGCAGCCCAAGCACTGTTCCATTTCTAAGTTTGCATCTAACCAAGTACGCTCCAAATCCCCAGATGTGTTTGTGATCCGCCCATATTACCAAGGATGCATCTAATGCATTGTGCGGACTTGAAAAGCGAAATATCCCACAATGCATTGCCAGCTCGGTAATGGCGGATGAAAGAACTCCCAACTGGATGTATAATTTCTAAAGTAATACTGTTACTGTGTCACGGACTGAAGTTATAAGATTTTTTTAGGAATGTAGTTGTTTAAAATTCAACTATGTGATCAGTTTATCAAGATAGAGCCTACATAAAAAAATGCTCAGACGAATTCGTAGATGTGACGTAAAGTTATTAATGTATTTATTATGCATTATATATATCATTTGTTCAGCCTGTATTCTAAATATGAATTGTCTGATATAAATTGATGTTCAGAATTAAATTCCCTTCTAAAACCAGACTTGTTTGGTGCTCGCTTATGTTTAGGAAGGTTTTTATTTATGCCTAAATGAGATCGGTCCGTTGTTACATGTAGATTAAACTATTTAATGGAATGTAAGAGATCTGAGCACTTCTTCCACCACTGACAGGCTTTATACAAGATGTTTTAGGTTTTTATCTATGTGTAAAAAGTAAACCATGTTGTCTCCATAGCCAAGTACGCTGCTGTTCCAATTGTAGAATAACCACTCTGCACCCTCCCATCATTGGGAGAATGTACTCGCAAGTTGAACATCCTAGTCCAGACTTAGGAAGTACGCAAGTCCGAACTTCGTGTACTTGATATTGAGAAACGGCCATAGTTTGCTCTGAAAACAGAGAGTTTGGAAAAAAGCAGAAAAGTGTTTAGGGGATCAAAAATGATCACAGCCTTAGTTTGACTATCCTCCATTTTGAAACAGGGAAGTTGTCATTTTTAGAAGCCATTTTTAGTTGTTTGACGCTGGCAGATGCCATTTTGTGTGTGGTTTGTTTAGTTTTCCTGCCTTTTTCACAGCTCCTCCTTATAAGTGTGGACAATTTAGCACTCACTTGTGCTGATAAGTGTTGCAGTGCAAACATACCGTATTTTCCGGGCTATAAAGCGCAACGGGTTATAAGGCGCAATATCAACGATCGGCTGCTAACGGATCTATTTTCATACATAAAGCGCACCGGGTTATAAGGCGCATTAAATGAAACAAAACTCTTAAGTTCCGTCGGAAACTCAGTTTGGTCTTCTTTACCTGGCGCAAGGCATCTTCTTGCTTCCTCCACTTCCGTACCATTGATTCGTTAATGTTGAATTCTCTCGCAGCTGCTCTATGTCCATGTTGACTGATAGCGTTGAGTTTGAAATCCGCTTCAAAAATGAATGAATGAATGCACGTACCCTAATGCTGAAGCACATACCGTATTACTCTGCGATGCTGCGCACTACGGTTGCCGTAAGCTTCGTAACTTACCAAGGCCGTGCTAAAACATTTCAACAGATTTATGAGCGCTGTGTACCATCTACAATCGGTTCTAGGTTAGAAAGCACAACCAGAATTAATTCATACATTAGGTGCACCGCATTTTAAGGCGCACTGTCGATTTTTTTAAGTGCGCCTTATGGTCCGAAAAATACGGTAATAATCCTGAGCTGCCAGGATCGAATCCCCATTCGGAGTTACACACTTACTCTCTCTGTCCTTTGTATGGACACTTAACCATTGTTTACAATGCATAAAATATAATAAATAATTATAAGGGAAGGTCCTTCGTCCCTGGGACTCCCTGTTATATAGTTATATAGTATTGTTATTGTTTTTTTAGCCATTGGAGACTTACTGTTTTTATATAAATGTTTATCAGTGCACCATGGGTCTGAGAGTAACGTAATTTCAATACTCTTTATGTCTTGCACATATTGTAGTTTTTGACAATAAAGTTAACTTTGACTTTGACTTGATAAAGGCTGGTTTTTAAGTATAGCACTCTCCGAGGTATCACTCTGACCAGTATCAAGACCAGTGTCACTCTGTGCTTGGCTCCATGACAAGTGAGGTGGAAGCATTGGTCTATCAAAACATTTAGCAGACACCCTTATAAAGAGCAACACACAATCAAGAAAAGCTGTTGAGGAGGACATTTTCTCAAGTACCTGACTGTGGCAGCTTGACCGAGGATTGAGCTCTCAGTCTTCTGATTGGAAGTCCACAGCCCAGAAATAAAGACAGAATGTGAAGAAGAATTTATAAGATCCACTTCCATTACTATAAATAAATGAAACTATACTGGGATGGATTGCCACTAGCTAGAACTGAGTACCCCTTCAGAAATTTCTAACCATGGGACATAGCTCATATATGTCTCTCAATGTTAATCCAAAGCACATTTGATAAATGATTTATAGCATTCCACAGTGTGCTGCATTCCTTGGTGGATAATGTCAGAGTGGAAGCCCTCTAGTCAGCCCTTGCAGTCCATTACTCTGCCGTCCAGTGTCTCTGACTCACAAGTAATACAACAGAGGACTGTAAAGAGTATTCTAGGATCAGCTCTAATCACCGCTGCTGGCACAACCACAATGGGTTCTGTAGTCTTTTCTTCTTTGTGAAATCACTTTACCATTAGGATTTTACATCAAATTGTTTTAATCTATTATTATTCACACTTATGATATATTCACTACTTGGTTTTGGTATCCTATTTCATTTATATTTATGTTTTCACCTCGCTGTTCCCCTTATCTAGAGAATTGCAGGTCACTACAAAGCTTGTGAGGTAAAAACGTTTTGTATCCCAGTGTTCTGTTCTCACATGTTTGGAAAGACCTGACATTATGCAACAGTGGCTGCATTTACATGCAGCCTAATAACCCATTAATAATGGGATTAATAACCCAATCTGAATCGAAGGGGAATAGAAAAACCCATTACGGCCAACACGGATTGCCATGTAAACTTCTGTGCCTGATTACATTTCCAACTGGACTGTGTCTGTACATTCTACGCATGTGCCATTGCATCATGATGCACACTTTAGCTAATTCAACATGGCGGAGGGGAAAAATTGGTTCAGCAGGATGGATGACTGAACCACCACTAGCTCCTCATTATAGACTGACAAGACGTTTGTACTATGGTGATGCATTCCTTGAAAGTTTGTGACCCCTTTAGAATTTTCTATATTTCTAAATAAATATGACCTAAAACATCATCAGATTTTCACACAAGTCTTAAAAGTAGATAAGGAGAATCCAGTTAAAGAAATGAGACAAAAATATTATACTTGGTCATTTATTTATTGAGGAAAATGATCCAATATTACATATTAGTGAGTGGCAAAAGTATGTGAAGCTCTAGGATTAGCAGTTAATTGGAAGGTGAAATTAGAGTCAGGTGTTTTCAATCAATGGGATGACAATCAGGTGTGAGTGGGCACCCTGTTTTATTTAAAGAACAGGGATCTATCAAAGTCTGCTCTTCACAACACATTTGTGGAAGTGTATCATGGTACGAACAAATGAGATTTCTGAGGAGCTAAGAAAACAATTTATTGATGCTCATTTCAGGCTGAAAAAGGTTACAAAAACCATCTCTAAAGAGTTGGACTCCACCAATCCACAGTCAGACAGATTGTGTACAAATGGAGGAAATTCAAGACCATTGTTACCCTCACCCAGGAGTGGTCAACGACCACAAAGATCACTTCAAGAGGCAAGCTGTGTAATAGTTTGGTGAGGTCACAGGGACCCCAGGGGTAACTTCTCTCAGATGGGCTAATCTCAATGTTCATTGAGTTTCACCATCAGAAGAACACTGAACAACAATGGTGGGGGGTGGGGGGGGGGGGGGGGGGGGGGGGTGGCATGGCAGGGTTTGCAAGGAGAAAGCCACTGCTCTCCAAAAAGAACATTGCTGCTCGTTCTGCAGTTTGCTAAAGATCACGTGGACAAGCCAGAAGGCTATTGGAAGAATGTTTTGTGGACAGATAAGAACCAAAAATAGAACTTTTTGGGTTTAAAAGAAAAGTGTTTACGTTTGGAGAAAAGAAAACACTGCATTCCAGCATAAGAACCTTATTCCATCTGTGAAACATGGTGGTGGTAGTATAATGGTGTTGAGCCTGGTTTGCTGCATCTGGGCTGGGCAGGATGGCTTGCCATCATTGATGGAACAATGAATTCTGAATTAATATTAGAGAATTCTAAAGGAAAATGTCAGGACATCTGTCCATGAACTGAATCTCAAGAGAAGGTGGGTCATGCAGTAAGTCAAAACGACCCTAAGCACACAAGCTGTTCTACCAAAGAATGGTTAAAGAAGAATAAAGTTCATGTTTTGGAATGGCCAAGTCAAAGTCCTGACCTTAAATCCAATCGAAAATGTTGTGGAAGGACCTGAAGCGAGCAGCTAATGTGAGGAAACCCACCCAACATCCCCAGAGTTGAAGCTGTTCTGTACGAAGGAATGAGATAAAATTCCTCCACAGCTGGTATGCAGGACTGATCCACAATTACAGGAAATGTTTGAGTTAGCTTACCAGCTAGTTTTTATCTTCAAGTCTCTGGGCAAGTAATTGCAAACATCACAGATTAATGGCAGTGGTTGTGCGTGAACGAGTTCAAAGAACGAGTTCATTGAACACGCTCATTTTTTCGTGAACGTGAACTGAACGCCAAACACATTTTTAAATAAAAGAACTTGAACGTGAATTAGTTCACATTATGTGTCATGAACAGCAGAACATCACTGTAAAATGAACGTTGGCAATTGTTTTCCATGTGAAAACTGAAGTGACATCGTTTTCTCTTTGAAACGCAACGAGAGAAAGTTCCTCCCTCACTGTATTCTCGCTGGTGCCGCTTAAAAATCATGTATCACCAGACAGAAATGGTTTTGAACATTGTGTGCGCAATGCATGCGGGCAACGTAGTGTCCGGCTTGAGAATAGTTAACATACTGGCTAGTTAATAACACCCCCCCCCCTGGCTTCCGCACGACCCGTTACCCCGTGACTGACATTGCAGCAGAGCGTGATGAATTGAGCCCAGAGTGGTAGCCATGTACACAAACGCCTGCGTACACAATTGCAGTGTCATGAGCAAATGTCTACAATGAGCAGTTTCAAAGAACGTATAGTGATTTCTAGCTTGTAGTGTGAAAAAAAGTATTTATTTGAATATCTCACGAAAAAAGTAAAATGAACTGAACTTTGAACTAGTTCAGAATTAAAATTGTGAACTTTGAACGTGAACTGTTCACTTTGAGCATGTATGAACTGAACTTGAACTAGTTCAGAAAAGCTGTGAACTGGCACAACACTGGTTAATGGAAACACTGAACAAACACTATAGAAAACAAGCATACATACATACATACATATAAAAATCAGAGCTATGTATTAAGTTTATATTGGACTGTAATTAGTATTGTATCTTAACTTAATGGATAAAGTTTTCCAGTAATGAGCAGAATACTGAAAAGACGATTTCCCCAAACTACATCTGTATTGAACAACACAGATCCCTCTGGTACACTGTAAAACAAAACAAAACAACAAAAACAAAGGAAAATGTCAAATTTACAATAAAGTACTGGTAGCTGTTGTTGCCAGAATTTCACACTAAAAATATAGTGACAACATATATTGTATATTGTAGCATCAGCATGGAAGAAGAAAGCTTGGACAAGAAATCTTTGCAGCTGTTCTTTATTAGATAACACCAAGCACAGTACATAGTACATGCCAGCCCTCAGAAGAGCTGTTACTAGTCAACGCATGGGCACCAAGTATCAGCCCATCCAACTCACTGATTGAGCACACTAGCATGTTATCACAGTAAAGGAGCATAAAGACATCTATTCAGTTTAACAGTGTTTGTCACCTTTTTAACATGCTTTTTAAATGAGAGATTATCTCAAATGATTAAAGGTATTTGAACTCAGATACTATCTTAAACTTTTCTCCTTTAATAAAAACATCAGGGGCCATATTCATAAAGATTCTTAGTGCTTAGAGTTGCTACTAGTGACAAAATTCTAAGAAAAAGCTAAGAATTGTGGGTGTTTCCCTCTTAAGGTTAGGAGTAGATCTAAGTAAAGATCTGGAAGTATCTGAACCCATAAAACAGATCCTACAGTGAAGAACTGTGGGAAAGTAGGGTGAGGAATAGGGAGGACTTTTAGGATGCTGGGACAATGACAAGGCAAAAAAAATGTTCCCCAAACACTGAATAACAGTGAGTTAATCAAACACTACCGATTAGATCATGCAGGAACAAAGCTTGTGGTTGACCTTATTAGCGATCTCCTACACAGTGCAACAGTGTTGTAACACCTGAAATGAATGCTACATACAATCAAAGTAACTGAAAAGAGCAGAGCCTCCAGTTCATAGGCTGTCCAGTAAATTAAGTGGGCTAGAAAAATGACCAGCATGGTAATTAAACTGTCAATAAAATAAAGCAAGGAAAGCAAAGTAACATAGGCAGAAATGGCATATGCCTTTATTTTAAAGAAAAGGCTTATAATAGGCTATATTTCCATAATAATTCAGCGTGGGTTTGTTTTGTGTGTGTGTGTGTGTGTGTGTGTGTGTGTGTGTGTGTGTGTGTGTGTGTGTGAGAGAGAGAGAGAGAGAGAGAGAGAGAGAGAGAGAAACAGCAGACAGAAACAGAGAAAGAGACAGAGAGAGAGAGCCAAATTGGATTTTTACCAAATTACCACACAGCTGATCACATTTACACCCTACACACCCTGATTGATAAATATTTGTTTTATAAAATATTAGAAAGTGGTGTAGGGGGTAAATCCTACGATCTAATTAAATCCATGTACACAGGAAACAAGTGTGGAATAAAAATTGGTAATAAATGTACAGATTTCATCTCTCAGGAACGTGGAGTGAGACAGGGTTGCAGTTTAAGTCCCACACTATTTAATATATATATATATTAATGAATTGGCCTCCATTATAGAGCGCTCCTTAACACCTGGCCTCTCTCTACACGACTCAGAGATTAAACTCCAGATGATCTGGTCCTGCTGTCCCCCAGTGCTCAGGGGCAAAAAAACTAACATTGTTGTATTTCAGAAGAGATCCAGCTCTCAGGGAAGTAAACACACATTCACATTAGGAACACATCAAATCCAACATTCCAAACATTACACTTACCTACTAAAAATAAGTTCATCAGGAAACTTCAACCTGGCAGTGAGTGACCTGAGAGAAACTGCACGGCATAAAACGACAAAGCTGTATAGAAATCCCAATCCCAATTTGGCTCAAAATATTTGAATCTGTGATTGAACCCATCGCTCTGTATGGTAGTGAGGTGTGGGGACCACTTACACACCTACATTTTGACAAATGGGACAAACATCCAACAGAGACCCTGCACACAGAATTCTGTAAAATGATCCTAAAGGTGCACAGAAACACCACCAGTAATGCATGCAGGGCAGAATTAAGCCGATACCCTCAAATTATAAACGTCCAAAAAAGAGCAATCAAATTCTGAAAACATCTAACCGAAAACGAACCGGAGTCGTGCCATTATAAATCACTGCAATACCAAGAGCTGAGCAAACACACCAGTCCTCTCATCCAACTGGTCCTGAGACACATATCTGCACCCACACATACCGATACACCACCAACACACACCAGCATGACACTCACACACACCAACACCAACACAATACTCACACACACCAACATAGCACTCACAAACACTGACAAAACAAAGTCTCAGGATCAGAAGAATTATAAAAACACAATCAGATTGAACCAGATCTCTCTCACACACACACACACTGAGAGTTAAATATCTGGATTTTTGGGAAACACAAACTAAACTCCAGAGTAAGATGGAGTGCTATCTGACCCTGAACAGACAGTACACTGCAGCAGATTATCTGAGCACGATGACTGACGCTAAAATGAGAAACACCTTGACGAGGTACAGACTCAGCGGGCACAGCCTCGCCATGGAGACGGGGCGACACCGCCAGTCATGGCTGCCCCAAGAGCAGAGAGTGTGTCAGCACTGCTCACTAAATACAGTAGAGACAGAGCGGCACTTCCTCACTGAATGCCACAAATATGAAAACAATTTATTTCTTCTCCAAATTTAACTAAATCTTTCCCAACTTTAATGAGCTGTCACACACCGACAAACTGCCCCACCTACTGGGGGAGTACAGAGAGAGCTGCACACTAGCAGCACAGTACGTACACACCTGTTACCTGATGAGGAGCAGTGACTGACCGCACACACATACACACAAACAAACACGCACACACAACTACTTTAACGTTCTAGTTTATATTACTTATATGTCTGTCTTTTACTTCCCACTTTATTTTATTTTCTACAACTTTATCTTATTATATTTTATCATAATTACTATAATAGCTCTTTACCTTAATATGTTATATTATTCTATTGTATTTGAACTCTTATTTCTTTTCGATTGTATGTATATTTTGATTTTCTTGTAGCTTTGGCAATACAAGTGTACATATTTGTCATGCCAATAAAGCAACTTTTAAATCTTGAATCTTGAGAAAGAGAGACAGAGAGAGAGACAGAGAGAGACAGAGAGAGACAGAGAGAGGTGACAACCAATCACATTCTTCAAAAGAATTAGTCATACCAATCAACCAGGTCAACCCCAACTCCTCACTAAGATAAAAGATTTTATCTTCAAAGTTTTTATCCTGCGAGTTGCTCTGAGATCACTTCTGAATCAGTTTTTAAGCTAAGTTAGTTCTAAGAGGATTTTTAGAATCTTTATGAATATGGCCCTAGGCTGATAAATCTCTGTAGATGTCTGTGAAAAAAAAAACAGTCTGGTCTATATTCAGATGTAAACATAAATTACTTAACCAGTCCAAAACATGGACCATGGTTGCAGCTCATTTGTTTGCAGTTTGTTGTTGCATCAGATTGACAGAAATATCTACATGTAGAAAATCTCTTAAATTGTGTAAATTGCTTCAAATAAATCTCAAAAGAATACTAGCACTATACCAATGAGCAACCTTTATGTGATTCTTTTGGCCGGATCAGGTACCATAGAGATGGGAGATGGTAGTTTAGGGAAAGTGGCCTTTTCAAATAGCCCTTCCATTTCCTGAATTTTCCTTTAATCCCAGAGCTCAGAAGCTTCCCTGTCCAAATGCACTCGATTGAATTGCCTCGAAGCAGTTTAAAAAGGAAACAGGGGGAAATCTGGCATGTCCCCTATCTGCCTCTCTCGTTTCAGCTCTTCATTCCCGTGCAGCAATGAGAGCCACAGGTTCTTATTTAGTTCCTCAAACTAATACCTATCTTGGCTCCACTGATCCTGACTCTGTCTTACATCACTTGACTTCTAGTCTCCTAGTGCAAATCAAATCTTTGTCCACTTAGAGAGGTGAATATTATCTATCCCGATGCTATAAAGAACAAGAGCAAGCAAATCAGTATTTTGCCATGGTCACAGCGCAGATAAGACTGAACCCTTGCTCTGATTCACAGTAATAAACTTGGTCGTATGAAATTGGACTGTGACTGGTGTTGAAGTGCAATTTTCCACTGTGCAAACTGACACCACAGAATGGAAAATGTAAAGTTTTATTTGAACATAAGAGGAAATTCATATTGGATATGGATTAAAGCAGATGCAATTAGACATTATTTTGTAAAAGAAACCATAATTATTATGTAAGATACCGGCATACAAGTTTGTTTATTTGGTTTATTCAGTTTCGCTTTCAGCATCACTGGCTTTTTACAACAGACACGAGGTTACATCGATTCATAAGGTTACTTCGAAACTACTCTTTCATCGGGCCAATTTAGCATAATCAATTAACCTAATGCATGTCTTTGGACAGTGGGAGGAAATCGGAGCACCTGGAGTAAACCCACACGGACGCCATGCAAACTCAATGCAGACAGAGTCCAAGGCAGTCTAGGCAAGTATAAATGTGAAGCTATGTGCTGTGAATTGGGGTTTGTTCATTTTGCATGCATTACATTATTTATATCTACATACAAATGCAGCCATGAGAGGTGTATCCTTTCATATAGGCCCCTCTTGATCTCATACTTAGACTTTAGCTCTGTACATTGTTTGAATGTAATGGTGTCAGTGAATCACTCTAATCAGTCTCAGAGATATTCATTATTTATAACATTATATGAGTTATGGTGAAAGAGCAATTCAGAATGATCTCGGTGAAAGAGCAATTCAAGGGATTTTTTAAGAAGAACTGGATTACATTTGTCAAAGTAAATCTGCCAACTCTAGAAGTAGTTCCAAATACACGTACTAAAAAATGTACTTTACAGATTACAGATAGCAAAGCAAACTTTTAATATATTAGTTTCATGATGGTATTTGGTGTCAAACCAGTTATCATTGCAGTATATAGCTTATTAAATTATAAGTATTCATTCAATAATTCATTGTCTTATCCGCTTAAGTAAAGTCAGATGTATTTCTATAGTGCTTTTTACAATGGAGCATTGTCCCAAAGCAGCTTTACAATTTAAGATTATCTTCTAATATTTAAGGCCAATCTAAAATTCAGTAAGCCTAGGATGACAGTGGAAGGAAAAACTTCTTAAATGTTATAAGGAAGAAACCTTGGAAGGGCCAAGACTCAAAAAGGGACCCAACATCCTTGGGTGGCTCAGATGGTAAATGTAAGAATGAATGAATTTATTTAGTCAAATAAGTCTGTAGAAATAGTTAAAAAAACAGAAACTATAAATATTAACATGTAAATAACATATTTATATAAAACAATGTAAAAATATGCATATAGGCATTACCGTATTTTTCGGACCACAAGGCGCACTTAAAATCCTTTAACTTTCTCAAAAATTGACAGTGAGCCTTAAAATGCGGTGCGTCAAATGTATGAATTAATTCTGGTTGTGCTTTCTGACCTAGAATCGATTGTAGATGGTACACGGCGCTCATAAATCTGTCTAAATATTTTAGCACGGCTTTGGTAAGTTACGAAGCTTACAGCCACCGTAGTGCGCAGCATTGCAGAGTAATACGGTATGTGCTTCAGCATTAGGGTACGTGCATTCATTCATTCAATTTCGAAGCGGATTTCAAACACAACGCTATCAGTCACGCAGTACAACATGGACATAGAGCAGCTGCGAGAGAATTCAACATTAACGAATCAATGGTATGGAAGTGGAGGAAGCAAGAAGACGCCCTGCGCCAGGTAAAGAAGACCAAACTGAGTTTTCGAGGGAACTTAAGAGTTTTGTTTCATTTCATGCGCCTTATAACCTGGTGTGCTTTATGTATGAAAATAGACCCGTTAGAAATCGATCATTGATATTGCGTCTTATAATCCGGTGCGCTTTATAGCCCGAAAAATACGGTATTTAATAATGATGATCAGGGTCACGGTAATGATAAGTAATAAAGGCTTAATCCATCATGGTAGCGAGCTAGCCGGTGTCTAGCAGGTGGCACAGGGCACAAGGCAGGAACTACCCTAGACAGGGTGCCAATATAGTATAGGGCTGTATAAGTTCATTTATTAGCATAATTGCTCAACTCACATCCGATGAGCTATATAGCATTGTTTCACAGTGGCTTTTAAACTGCAAATGAGTACACACCATGCAGAGGGAAACAAGCTGTGTAATTAGCAGGCAGTACAAGGAACAAAACGCATGAGTAACTACAGAATTAATAAAATGGATGTCTTTGTAGATGTCCTTCGACCGCAAAATGCAGCCACAACAAAGTAGCCCTTTATATCTACATACATCTGATGCAGACGTTGTGAAGGTTGGTGTCACTGAATAAAAAATACAGAATGAAATCTTATTTTAAAGTTTAAGATACTTTTCCAGTACACAATTGTATAATATGCTTCAGTGTAAAGGTCTTTAGTGCAATGCAGTGTGAAAATGCAGTTTAAAAAGTGTTATATTAGATACTTTTTGAGTAACTGGAGACTGCATATAGGATGCCAGACATTCAGTTAGACACTGATCAGCTAAAACATTAAAACAACACACAGACCCAATCACAAATAATGTTACATAATATACATACATACTGCAAATAGTAGGATATGTTAAGCACTGGGATATATTAGACAGTAAGTGAACAGTTGGTTCTCATAGACAACTTGTTTGATGTGGGAGAAATTTTCAGGGCTAACGACTTGAGAGACTTCATCAAGGGACTAAACTAAGGCTTATAGGGTGGTTCCAGTCAGCAATAACAAGTATTTACTGATGGTGTTTTGAGGAAGGAAAAACCATAAACACGTAACATGTTGTTACTGGTTCATCGATGCATGAGAGTGATGAGTCCAAATTCTGTGTGGTCCAAATGGACAGAAGAGCTATTGTGGTACAGAAATGTTTATTGCAGGTTACGAGAGGAATGTGTCAAAACACACAGTGCAGCACCCCCTGCTGTGTATAGGGTTGCCTAGTCATGGTCAGATTGCACACTGTTAAAAGCGCCTACAATGGGCAAAAGAACAGAAGAAGGTCATCTTGTCCAATGACTCCCATTTTCTTTTCCATCATGTTGACAGTCAGGTATGCCATTTATCTGGGGTAGTGATGGCACCAGAATGCACTGTGGGAAGATGAAGGAAGGAGTGTGATGATCTCCTGGAAGAATCTGGTTCCACGCCTTTATGTGGACATTACTTTGATGATTAACACCTACCCAAACATTGTTACGGATCAGTATGTCAAAATACTACATTCATTGACTCAGTAATGCACCCAGATAGATTTTAGACCGACATCCACCCAGATGTTGGATTGCTGCAAAATTTACCATGCAGTTATGTATCAAAAAGGCTAAAAAAGGCTCTCAGTGGCTACTTTTGTGTGGTGTACCTCTTGGTAAGAGATCGTTGACTGCTAGAAATGCCTCAACATCTCACTCCCATTTTGCCCAGTTGACGGACCTTGAGAGGGGGCTCATCATTGGACTGAGAGAAGCGGGATAGACATTTCGCCAAACTGCCAGCTATCTAGGCCTTCCTGACCTAGCTGTTAGGAGGTGCTGGGAGCAGTGGTTCTGTTCGCACGCACGGTGAACATGCTCTGGGCGGTCCAGACAGACCACCAGTAGGAAAGATGATTTGATCCTCCGATAAGCACGAGCAGCTCCCACAGTTTTGTTGTATACCATACAGACACCAGCCACTGTTGCCTTCATTTACAGTGGTGTTGTGAACAAGAAACCTGAACTGCTGCATATTGGAACTGTATGGTCTTTAGCAATGAATGCAGTTTTTCTTTGGGAAATGACAATGGTCAGGTTCGAGTATGGAGGCCTCATGATGAGGGCTTCAATCCTGCCTTTGTTGTGGAGCGACACACTGCCCCAACTACTGGTGTGATGATCTGAGGAGCCATTGTATACCACAGTTGGTCACCCCTAGTAGTGATATGAGGGCCTCCATTTGGCATTTTTCACCAGGATAATGCTTACCCCCACACAGAGCAAAGGCTTCTCAGGAATGTCTCTGCCAGATTGGAACACTTCCTTGGCCTGCCTGGTCACCAGATTAATCACCAATTCATTCACTTCTAACAACTTCTCCTTGGTGCAGTTTTTTGTCAATGAGCTCACTTTAATTTACCAGTAATGCAACTTTTGGCAAGTGGGACTGTGGGAATGTTGTGGTTTCTTGATTCTATTCAAAAAAACATTGCAAGTGATTTAGCAAGTATAAACAACTTAAATATGGCTATTTAATGTATATTTATCATTAGGTTATTATATCATTTATCATGAGGTTATTATAAAATAATTATAAGACAATTCTTTTTTTCAATTCTATGTCAGATTTTGTTACTGACAGAATTTGTCTAAATAATTAAATACATAAATAAATCAGAAATCATTTCAAACAGTGTTTCACTAGGAATATGTTGACTAATCTTTTGTTTTATTGTGATGGGATAAGAAGATATAAGACACGGATTTCATGATGTTCAAGATGTTTACACTGTTTTCTAAGATTCCACAGTGAAGGTTTTTAAATTAAAAATAGTGACTGTATGAAATTGCTGCAGTAAAGAAAAGTAATAGTCTCATTACACATAGGCATGCTTCTGCAGAAAAAAAACCCCACAAAAAAACACAGGCACACAAAAATACAGACTATTATAAACATTTACTTTGAAATAACAGGCATAAGCTATTTCTGCCTACACTAATCACACATGTGTTTGTTTTCTTTATTTTATTGACAATTTATTTACCATGCTGGTAATTTTTGTAGCCTTCTTAATTTATGAACTGGAGAAAATACGGCTCCACTCTTTTCAGTTACTTTGATTTCTGCTGTGTCTATATAAGTGGTTGGGTTGGTTTGTATGTAGCTTTCATTTCGGGTGTTACACCATTCTTGCACTGGGTAGATGTGAGGGCATCTCTAATAAGGTCAACCAAAAACATTATTCCTGCACGATCTAATCGGTAGCATTTGATTAACTCAATGTTATTCAGTATTTATAGAACATTTCAGCTGCATCGTCATCTTTCCACCATTTTCTCCTCTGCTTAAGAGAACTCCTAAGCCTCATAAAAGTCCTCCTCCCTACTCCTAACAGTTTTTCTTCTTGGGAGCGCTTTTAGGGTTTAAGCTGCTTTATGAATATCTTTACTAGGATCCACTCCTAACTTTGAGGGAAATGCCCACAATTCTAAGATTTTTCTTAGAATTTTGTCACTAGGAGCAACTCTCAGCACTAGAATCTTTATGAATATGGCTCCCTGGCTGTTTTGTCATTGTAAGATTATCTAAGCATATGTTTTAACATGTAAAACATGCTTCTCCAGGAATGGCATATGGTACCCACCACAAACAAGACCTGTGCCAACTCCCTCTCCACCTCACACATATGCCGAACCACAAAGTTCACCAGCATGTGTAGCAGCAATTTCCATAATCCAGTGTGACAGTATTTGCAGTGATAATACGCTTCCTGGAGCTTAAACACGGCAGGATATCTTCTAAAGCAGAAAGCAGAGACAAGAAAATAATGGCCAAACAAGATCATGTTATGTTAAACAACATAAATAAAACACTTGTATTGGTAGTTCATTAACTTTAAAGCGAAAATGGCATTTCAATTATTTATTGTTGGCAAATGTTAACATTACTTAGCAGGAACCATGAATGAAATGGAAGTATGACAAGTTTTTTCCCACAAGAGAGGTAAAAGCATTTTTTGTTGTTGTTGTTTTTGTTAATGTTAATATTTTCTGTCCAGTTCAGACAACTAATCTGGCAACCTCAAAGTTCATTTTTTAAGGTAGAAACACTTTTTAAAATTATTTGTTAGAATGCCTACGTGACTCCCATTTGCAAAACACTTTAAGATTTGTTTTCACTTTGTCAGTGGCTTGATAAAAATAGCTGTTATTTCCCAATATCTGTAAGCATCAGTGTTAGTAGTTTTCCCCATTGTGTCAAGATTTCTCAGACAATACACAGCAATAACGGCCAGCTGTATGAATTGTTACACAAATGCTAACCAGGTTCATTCTGACTGTAGGCTCTACACCTTGAGTATCAAAGATCATGCTTGCTCAGAAGGCATTATTTTCTTTTTTGAGTTTTCTCATAAAGATATTTGGATATTCACTCTAAAATGGGCCTTTGATACACAAGCTCCATTTGTCTGTATGACACCATAAATTAGAGATTGCCATATTCAAGTGTGTGGGCTTTTTCCATCTTTGCTGAAAAAAAATAACCCCTCCTGGTGTTTTATGGACCAATAAAAATGACTTTAGCTCACTTAAGCAGGGTTGAAAGACACGTATATGGAGATACAGGCAGTATATTCAACCAATCCTTTTACAATATAATAACAGACTTTATGAGAGTTACAAGTGGTGATAAATATAAGGGCTATGGTAAAATATAAGTATGTTTATTTTAGAAAGTAGATTCTCTCCTTCAAAGCTGTGTCAGCATTCTCTGTGGTTTTGTTAATTGTAATTCATGCATTTCATAGATCCTGTTTTGCTGGAATGAACTGAATTGGCTGAGTCATCAATGAACCCAGCTATAGCTCAATTCTCTCTGACACAAAAGTCATTCAATCAGTCATTATATATTTTCGGTACCACATAGTAGCTGGTTAAATCTAGCTTATATCTGTTAATATCTCAAGAAAAAAATGCTGCAACATAATAACTAGTGGATTAATAGTGTATTATATAAATGCCTAAACCTTGAGTTAATTTCACCACTGAACAAAATCAGTCAACCAACAAAACACATTTCCATGCCATCCAGGCAGCAGACACTGTTCTTTATGCCTTAAGACACCTTTAGTTCAAAAGGAAAGGAACTTGGCTTGGTCCAGAGGGACCCAGTCCAGCCTAATGTATATTCAGTAGTAACAGGAAAAAAAGTGAAATCCCCTATTGGAAAAAGTGTCACACCATATTCATTCTGCAATCGGCAGGGAGGCTTGGAAAGCAGCAGTAAGGAACACAGGTCGGACCTAAGCCATACCAAAGGCACACAAACCCTTTGAATGCATCATCCCCTGGTAATATTAGCCTTCTAGAGGTCACCAAAAAGATCAATACACACAAATAGGAAAGAAAGAAATATGCTTCTATATTGTTTTCAATTGCTAGCCTTCATACTGGATTGGAATTTTCTGAATCACCAATCTTTTTTTTTTTTTTAGATAAATTTTATTGCATAGGACAAAGTTTTGTTAAATGTTTCAAATAATTGGCTGAGTTTTCAGTATACACCTACAACAAAAACTTTTGAGTTAATCTTAAAGCAGAACAATTGTAGCATTGAGACTTGAAACCTCAAACTGCTGGCCAATAGCCCAGATGTCAAACATTTACTTTACATTAAGGCAGATGCTTGGCAGATGATTTTATCCAGAGTAGTTGAGGCCATGGTCAGGTGCCCAGCAATGGCAGCTCTTGATCCAGAACCCTCAACTGCCTGGTCACTCTAACCAAAAAAAAAGAGTCAAGTTTACAATGCGTATAGTTATGTGGAATCTACTTTAATCCAAAGCAGTTCAAATGTTTGCTCAAGCAGTAGGTTGGTGGAGCTTGGATTAGAACTCACAACCTTTATTTTACCTGAATTAATAGACAAAAGCCTTAAATACTGAGCCACAGTTAAACCTATACAGAAAACCAAACACTATATCAAATTGCTATTGTGATTTAAATGTAGTCTTGGTGGCCTGATTGTGATGTTTCCTTAATTAGAAATTAACAGAACAAATACTTTAGATAATCTTTCAAAGAACAAGAATCACAAAATGTGGGAATGTCTTAAAAAGGAAGGAAAGAAAAAGAAAGAGAGATAAAAAAAAATATAGCGACTTACTTACAGTGGGGCAAAAAAGTATTTAGTCAGCCACTGATTGTGCAAGTTCTCCTACTCCCATTCCTCAATGCAGATCTCCTCTAGAGCAGTGATGTTTTGGGGCAACACGGACTTTCAACTCCATCCACAAATTTTCTGGGGTTGAGGTCTGGAGACCGGCTAGGCCACTCCAGGACCCTGAAATGCTTTTTACAGAGCCACTCCTTCGTTGCCCGAGCGGTGTGTTTGGGATCATTGTCATGCTGGAAGACCCAGCCACGTTCCATCTTCAATGCTCTCACTGATTGAAGGAGGTTTTATCTTAAAATCTCACAATACATGGTTCATCTTCCCTTCTTAACACGGATCAGTCCATCCTGTCCCCTCTGCAGAAAAACAGCATGATGTTTCCACCTACATGGTTCGCAGTAGGTATGGTATGGGGCAAACTCAGCATTCTTCTTCCTCCAACACGGCGAGTTGAGTTTTTACCAAAAAGTTCTATTTTGGGTTTTCATCTGACCACATGATATTCTCCCAATCCTCTTTCTGGATCATCCATATACTCTCTGGCAAACTTCAGATGAGCCTGGACATGTACTGGCTTAAGCAGGGGGACACGCCTGGCACTTTCAGGATCTGAGTCCCTCTCGACATAAGTGTGTACTGATGGTAGCCTTGTTTACTTTGGTCCCAGCTCTCTGGAGGTCATTCATCAGGGTCCCTCATATAGTTGTGGGATTTTTGCTCCCATCCCCATGAATCATTTTGACCCCACGGGAGGCGATCTTGCGTGGTGCCCCAAGATCAGGGAAGATTATCAATGGTCTGTAAATGACTTCTATTTTCTTTACAATTGCTTTCAACAGTTGATTTTATTCACACCAACCTACTTGCTACTTGCCTACTGTATATTCATTCTTCCCAGCCTGGTGCAGGTCTACAATTTTCGTCCTGGTGTCCTTTGACAGCTCTTTGGTCTTGAGTTTGGATTCTGACTGTTTGAGACTGTGGACAGGTGTCTTTTATACAGATAATGAGGTCAAACTGGTGCCATTAATACAGGTAACGAGTCGAGGACAGAAGGGCTTCTTAAAGAAGAAGTCTGTGAGAGCCAGAAATCTTACTTGTTTGTGGGTGACCAAATACTTATTTTTCACCATAATTTACAATTAAATTCTTTAAAAATCCTACAGTGTGATTTCCTGGATTTTTTTTTCTCATTTTGTCTCTCATAGTTGAAGTGTACCTATGATGAAAATTACAGACCTCTCTCATCTTTCTAAGTAGGAGAACTTGCACAATCAGTGGCTGACTAAATACTTTTTTGCCCCACTGTATATATAAATTTATAGTATGGTGAGACTGAAGCTCATGATGGAAGAACAGCTTGGATGGAGCTGAAGAAGAGGTACATCTTAGTGTGTGAGCTGGAGCTGGTAGAATACCTTCAGGATGTGGTAGAATGAGACCATGAAAGTGAACCTGAAATTGCAGAAATTGTAGGATGCAATCAGGTACCATTGGAGCAAATCCTTATAAAATGTGAAATCTTGTGGATTCTATGCCACAAAAAATTGTTACAATTTTGAGAGCAAAGGGACGCCCTACTCAGTATTACAATAGTATTCCAAAAAGGGTAAACAGTAAGTGTATATTGTCATGTAGGCATGATTGGCTGCATCTGTCTGAGGGAAGGCTGGTCAATGTGTCAGTCCCTGGCTCTGCAACAGCGGTTCTGCCAGCCCAATGATAAATCATAAACTGGTGACTTTTTTCTAAATGTACCTTTCTCAGAGTATTAGTGATAAAAATGTACAGAAATGCTTAGTATGGTGTAGAATTGGTGTGAAACACAGATATATTTATACATTTGACCACACTTATAAATACCTAATATTGTTCAAAGCATCAGTTTACTGTTCACTGTCACATTTGCTTGAAATGAATTGAAACTACAGGATAAACTTATTTGAAATGTGTAAATGTACAAAGTTCTGTCATGATTGATGCTGCTTCCTCCCAAGCTGCTCTGCGTCTTCATCCATCTTTCAGCTGCAGATCAGCTGTTCATCTGTGTGCTCGTGTATGAGCACTTTGTGCCACGCTTGACTGAGTGAAATGGGATATCAAAATTTTACGAATGACTAAACCCCTGACAAAACAATCAAACAGATCATTCACCGAAATACGAGCAAAGGAACAAATCTGAGTGCTGGAAACTTGATGATATTTTGGTGGGTTTTTAGTTTTGATGAATTTGCTTCACTGGTGCTCAGCAATGGTTAGAACTCAAAGTGAAATTGCTTGTCCATTAGGAATAAAAACTGGATTCTAATGATTTTTTTATTAGTTTCTTTTTCGTTAGTTATAAGCAGCTGAGACATAACAACATAAACAAGGGATGCATTGTAGAGTAAATTATGATAAGCCTATAATGATGCTTTGGTGATTCCTTTTAACTTCTGTAAAACAGTCTGTAGTTTGTGAATTCCAATGATCTAATTCACTGCAAGTTCACCTGCTATATTGTCATTGTTTAAGCAGTAACACATTATCAGTAATCAATACAGATAGTGAAGGCAACTTGTGTTTTATTGAACGTGTAATTGTCTTCTTAAATGAATATCTGCTCCCAACACCCTTGTAAATGAAACAAACCCTGACATGTAATAACATAAATATTAGCTTTCATCAACCTATTACTATTTCAGAAACTACAATCAATGAAAGAGCCCAAGAACGTCCAAGCCATCCAATAATCATCATATCCTAAATAATCAGTCTATAGCTCAATAAGACCAGATCTGTTACCATCCAATCAGATCACAGACCTGCCTGACAGTCCAGCTGCCGCTGTGTAGTGACTAAATCATACCTCACACACCTCATGGTGAGATATACATGTATAGACCTCGATCCGTTTGTTATTTGAGAGAAAGTGGTGTCAATAACAAGACCTTTAAGAGCGAGTTTACACAAAGCCCAGAATTGACTGAGTCAATATTTTCAGAATAGCTCAATTCTGGGGCTTTTCAGTATGTGCTTCAATACAGTGCAGACACATACACATAGAGAGAGGTACATAAATAAATTATATAGTGAAGTATGTAGACCCCCTTTTTAATTAGTGATCTTTTTATTTTAGTTACACTCATTGGTAACAGGTTCATATTATAAAGCATTAGATAATCTCCATAGACAAACAGTGGCAGTAAAAGGGATCACTCAATTTGACCCTTTGAAGGTCCACTTCCCTAGCAAGTCAGTTCATAAACCCTAAAGACCATAAAACCATAAAGAAATGGTTTGCCAAATCTGACTCCAAAAGGCACCTTTGAGATTAACTGGGATGCCAGCGGCAAACTTTTAGTTACATAGTACATTAAGCTTCAGGTGATGGGCCAGTATCTTGACCTTCTCCTGAAAAATACCTTGGTACACTTTTTAATTAATTTTTCCCTCACTGATGTCCAGACACTGAGTTAACAATGCAGTCTTAAATCAAATGCTATCTTCACCATGCTTTAGAGTTGGTGCACAGTGCTAGGTTTCTCAATTTCCCACTCATGCATTTCTGAGTCATTTCAAGTCTCCTTTTACATAAACTGTGCTTAAAACATCCTTTATTTGGAAGGTCCAGGTGGTTGTTTGAGTGGTTGACATAAGCAGGAATGTGTCTTAAACAATTATGAATTTTACTTTGCTTATTGTTTCTATTATGTTTGGCCCCAATTGAAGTTCTCAGACATAGACTTGCCATTTCCTTGCCAGCTGGTTTATACTTTCAGGAAAATGAAGGAAAGAAAATAAAAGCCAAAATTGTTCTGTTGCGATAATATATATATATATATATATATATATATATATATATATATATAGAGTATAGGTTTGTTTTTGTATTTTTGTATTTTTTTAATCGCAACACAACAATTTTGGCTTTTATAGAGGACTAGCAAGGCAAGTCAAGTCAAGTTTATTTCTATAGCGCTTTTTACAATGGAACATTGTCTCAAAGCAACTTTACAAATTTAGATTATCTCCTAATAACTACGTCCAATCCCAAATTGAGCAAGCCTACGGCGACAGTGGCAAGGAAATCTCCCTGAGTGTTATGAGGAAGAAACCTTGGGAGGACCAAGACTCAAAAAGCAATTCATGTAGAGAAACAGAAAGACTACAGTCTGTAATTGTAGAACTACAAAGTGCATCTATATGGCAAGTGAATCAGTGGAACTGATGAAAATTGAGAGTGAGTGTAGAAACAAGGAGGTTCACCTTATAAAATGACTGGTGAATGCATAAGGCTTGTGTGTTCCTAGTTTGTGTTATTCTTTTTCTCCCAGCTGTAGTGGCAACAATGTAGCAGATACATATAAATAAGCAAAACATAGACTGTATACACAATTACAGAAAATAAGTGGTTAGATGATAATTATATTGTCAAGCCTCATTTATTTATTCCACAGAATACTATTCTATGTGACAACTGCTGGGGTATTTCTAAATGAACACGACTATACAATTATACACTGCGAGGCAGTTTGGAAGGTCAATTACATTGCATTGTCTCAGGGTTTTACTCATTAATGAGATGCTGTGTGATAACTAAGGCTCATGTCTGGTTTGGATAGCTGAGGGAAAGGAAGACATTTGCTGCTACGTATGGTTTCATTCAGCTGCAGCTTGACCCAAAAGGTAAACAAAAAAGTTGCAAACTCAAAAAACCTGCAAACTCAACTTTCTGTTAAGGATGACATTGTAATTAGGGCTGGGAACTCACAGTTTGGCAAATGCAGACACAAGCATATTATTTAAATGTCCTTTGGGTTTTGTGGCACTGTGTACTCAAATAAAGAACCAGTTATGTTTTCCTGATGACAAAATTACTGGAATTTGTTGCACCACTAAACAGGCATCAGGCATAAATATAGGGGCGCTGATGCCTATCCCCAGAGAACACCGAGCACAGGCATAAGCATGCCCTGGACAATACACCAGTCCATTGCAGAGCTATATAGGAGTC
>JAJAGP010003957.1:0-60519 GCA_025084515.1 Ancistrus triradiatus | reverse complement strand
CCGATGTCTCATGTGATCCCTCTTGGCTGTGTTACCTACCAGTTCTCCTCTTTCTAGCTATGCTGCTATAGCTAATGCTGCCGGGGTCTCATGCTACACATGGCATCAGTGATTGTTAATAGACACTGTGCTCTTAATCAATAACTAACTACATTTTCTCTTTTCTCTCCGAGCTGTGTTCCGGTACCAGTTCCAGCCCCACACAGGTTGTTCATCCGCTTCACTCAAGCTGCTTCCGTCATCAGCTCTAGCCCCAAAATACTCGGGCCACCAGAGGGCAGTAACCCTCACCCTCCTCCGGTTACCTGGGGTTGAAGTGCCGCCAACGACTTTCCTGCTTAGACTCAGAATCCTGGAGTGACTCTATGTATCGGACCACTTAATGCCGATGTGCATATTTTACATTTTATTCGAACTATGACTCCATGACTTTAGTTTCCTTCTTAGATTGATCATCTAGGCCGCCCAAGGAGGTCGGGTCCCTTTTTGAGTATTGGTCCTCCCAAGGTTTCTTCCTCATAACACTTAGGGAGTTTTTCCTTGCCACTGTTGCCCTAGGCTTGCTCAATTTGGGATTGCACGTAGATATTAGGAGATAATCTAAACTTGTTGAACTAAACTAAAGTTGCTTTGAGACAATGCTGCCTTGTAAAAAGCGCTATATAAATAAATCTGACTTGACCTGACTTGACTATTGTAGGAAATGCAGGAATGGATGTTTATTAAATGAAGTTGACCAGAAAAAGCATGAAATATCTTGGTTCATACTGTCTGCAATGAAATAAAAGTAAAAGGAATTGGAAGAAACAATGTTTTTTGTTTTGTTTTTATTTGGAGTTTTGTATACAATATTAGAATATTTCATATAATGTGAAAATAAAACATTACAAACCTCATATAAATAATGAGAGGGGAAAATCTACATTTGGTTAATAAATAATAATAAAAGTGACTATAAACACTCCAGTTTTATTATTTATTATTTATTATTGAGCAAATTAAGTGTAATTATTAACTTGCCACTTATCCTTGTTTTAATTGTTTATCTGTTTATATATTTAATTTAAGTTTAGGTTTGGATTACTAAGACATTTTGAATTGTGTAAAGCATTCTGAATAAAAAAAATTACCGACAAAGTATAAATTCAGTAAAGATCAGAATCAGTTACTAAAAGTACCATTTTTGGGTCTCGGCATGTCCTCATGTCCATGTTACCTACTGCTCTCTCCTTTAGTTATGATGTAATAGTGAGAGATGCTGGAGCTCCTGCTCACCTGCTAACACTTTTATCAGCATTTAGATCTCACTTAAAGTTTCTAATGTTCTAAGGTGAGATAGTGGTGAGATGGTGGTGAGGTGGGTGAAGCGGATTTGTTGACCGTTGGTCAGGCTCTAGTACAAACAGATGTGGGGTAAAAGCTGATGGATCAGGATATGGGTGAGGTGTTGGTTAGATGATGCAATATTGGTGAGATGTTTGCAAGATGGTTGGAGAGGTGCTGTGAGATGTTGGTTAGGAGACGGTGAGATGGTAATTTTTTGGAGACTTTTTGGTTTGATAAGGGTGAGATGTTTGTTATATGGTGAGATGGTATGATTTTGGTGAGGTGTTGGTGAGATGGTAAGATGTTGGTGAGATATTGTTTAAATTGGATGTTATTTACATGGTGGTTAAACAATGGTAAGATGTTAGTTAGATGATGGTGAGATGGTGAGGTGTTTTGAGAAATTGGAGAGGTGCTGTGAGATATTGGTTAGTTGATGATGAGGTGGTAAGATTGTGGAACAATTGTAGTTGAACAATGGTAAGATTTTAGTTAGATAATGGTGAGATGGTAAGGTGGTGGCTGTTAGATGTTATGAAATTTTGATTAGTTGATAGTGAGGTGGGAAGAGTTTGGAGAGTCTTTTGTTAGAAAAGCGTGAGATGGTAAGATTTTGGTGAGGTGTTGTTGAGATGAGGTGAGATGTTGGCTACATGGCAGATAAACCATGGGGGGAAGTAGCGCTCCCCACGCAATCGAACTTTTGAAGGATGCTGTGCTGTTATCTTCAGCCTCATCGTTCGCTTCCGGGCCCATGTTATGCTGCCAAAGCGCAAGCAGAACCGTAACATGCCTAGCGGAGCTACGCTGAAAGGGCGTTCCCTATTATTACGTTTTTTTGTCTCCTTTCTGCAGTGGCTGAGTGGTGTGTTTGGTTAGTGAGGTTATTACCGATGCCAGTGCCCAGGGTTTGAGCCCCAGCCACTACTTTTGTTTTGTATGCATGTGCGCATGCGTACATCCCCCGCACCCCCCCTAGGCACTTGGGTCCTAAAATCACTTTAATATACGAACCAGAACCATATCAGAGATGGTAAGGTGTTTTGAGCTTTTGCTGATATAGTGGTGAGATGATGATTAGATAGTAAGGTGTTTTGATATGTTGGTTAGATGTTGATTAGATATTGGTTAGCTATTGGTTAGATGTTGTGAGTTGTTGGCGATATAGCAGTGAGATGCTCTAAGATGTTCTGTGATGTAGGTTTGAGATGTTGGTTTGATGGTAAGGTGTTTTGAGATGTCGGTGATATAGGAGTGAGATGTTGTGAGATGTTGGTGAGATGTTGGTGAGATAGGAGTGAGATGTCAGTGTGTGCCTGCAGCAGATCTGTTGATCTTTGCCCAGGCTCTGGTACAGACGGACCTCCTGCTTAATGCACAGTTCTGGTTAAATATTGTCCCAAAGTTTGCGTTCGGCCTGCTGTTGTTTTTACACCCAGGCCTGCTGATTGTTGCTCTTTATTGACTTTGTAATTAAACTATTTTAAGGTGGGGATTTTGTAATCATTACAGTTCAGACCATCTGTTCAGTCCGGAGCTCAAATGGATTTTCCGCTCGAGTAGATAAAGGACAGGATCGTGCCCCGTGAGGTTTATCATTAATACTCCATCTTTAATAAAGAGCACGGACGTATTTAAATGAGAGCCGCTTTCAGTCCTATCATTTCTTTACACAAATGCAGCAGCAATCTGACGATCCTGATGGTTTATGAGCTTCCATCTGTTCAAAGACTAACAAAGAACAGGGAGTTCGACGCAACACCTCGTTCTCCTCAGGGTCCGTCTGTATAAACAGCTCGAGTCTGTCTGTTCGGTCAACAGCTTTATCTTAAATCAGATTATCTTTTACCAAGGGAAGCTGCTGAACTTCTTCAGAGAAGGATCCAGGATAGGTCACCCAGCCAGGGGTTGGGCCCTGTGACCTTGAATTACATTACATGGGTATGGAAGGTGAGTGAATGATAATAATAATACACACTAATGAGTTATTAATATCTTTATTACGTTCAGATATATTTATCGTTGTTGGTTAGGGGGACCATACGTCCTCTTTGTCCTCTTTTTGGGACCTAGAAGGTCTAAATGTCCCATATTAAAGTCAGTATCCAGTATTGACTTTACTCCAGTACCTATCCGTGCCCACCTTGCTACCCTGTGCTGCCCACTTTCCATAAGTGTCCATGTCCTTTTTTTGAAATATGCCATATTTAAAACAAAGCCTGGTTTATGCTTCCTCAGATGAGCCACCTGATCCAAACTCCATGCATTCATAGTTTATCAGAACAGCAGGATTCATTTTTGAGTATCTAAAGTAATTAAAGTAGGAAAAAGCTTATAACTTCTAAAACAGCTTAACACCAATTGTGCATTAAGCTGTGTTAAGCTTTATCTAATTTATATCGCAAAAGCAATTTCTAAAGCAACAGCTCAAAGAGGAAACATTCTGCCACCATAAATACTCACTCCTTATATTAATATATTTATTATTTACTAAATTATATAAATATATTATGACACTCTTCTGATAAAAAGGAGCAGCGTCCGTGTAAAACCCAAAGAATAAAGACTGTAATCATTAACTGACTGAACTTAATGGAAGCATAAACCAGACTCTCCTCTGTCTCAGGGTATCAGTGTTTTATTTTAGGAAGAATCACGGTGGAGCTCCGACTGTTCCCAAAAACACAGTGTTGATGGGGGGTAACGATGATGCCACGCCCCTCACATCACCTACGCTATGCTGAGGAACCATAGTTTCGTTAGAGGGCTGGAACTGAACAGCTGATCCATACATGCATGGAGAAACGGGTACTGAAGCTCCTATAACACACAAATAAAATCTCTTAATAAATTACGTAAGCAATACAAGACTAAATCTAGCTGTTTGATTTTTTCTCTGTCACAATCCTGTCCACACTCCAGTAAAATACATATATCATACATATGATCCCCCCGAACTGTCTCCTCCCTCTCCTGGCTCTCATTTTTAGCTTTAATGGTCTCTTACTTGTTTGAACCTGAGTAAGATATGAAAACTATGTTAAATGCCAACACGTACATTTATATTGATAGGTAATCAGAATAAACAGACACCAGATTAAAAGCAATCAATCTTTTTTGCACTTCCCTTGTGATCAGTAAAGTTCTATCATCTGTTACACCCAATTAAAAATTCTTCAATATTCCTTAAACATGGACTCATGGAGGACTCAAGATCCTAAATTGACTCTGTGTATCAGACTAAATAATGCTGATACGAATATTTTTACATCATTTTATTCAATAATCTGTTAATATTTACTTAGTTCCTATTTTTTGAACTATTACTACAGACTTATTTGACTAGATAAATTAGCTTACTGTAATTCTTACATTTCCCATCTAAGCCACCCAAGCAGGTCAAGTTTCTTTTTGAATCTTGGTCCTAACACGGTTTTCTTCTTTATAATGTTTAAGGATTTTGTCACCGTCACCCTAGGCTTGCTGAAATTGTAGATAATAGAAGATCATCTAAAATTGTAAAGTTGCTTTGAGAAAATGCTCCATTGTAAAAAGCGCTATCAAAATCTGACTTGACTTCAGAAAATGAAAATGAGAGTGGAACAATATCTGGTTTTCTGGAATTCAAGATTGTGAAGATCAAGATCTCTTTTCTGTCAGCAGGTGTCGCAAGCTTTTGCTCGTACAAGTTTTTTTTAAATTCAAACGGTTTTTATTTTCTATTATAATTCTTATGATGTCATGAGGTATCTGCGGATCTGCGGATCTGCTGTATGCTGACATTAAACGGTTCTTAGTGATTATAAAATCATGGTTACAAACATAACTATCAGTTGTTTTATAAACAGAATCTGTTTTTGGTGCTCTGGTGTCCTGTCCAGGGCACTCTTACCCCTGAAGGCCCTGTCAGTGCTTGAACCCAGGTCCCTGTGGTGGTGTTTTAGTGTTTGAATGTTTTAATGTACTGATGTAATGACATGTCATGTTGTTCTGTTCCTCTGACCTGCGCTCTGGGTTGCTCCCGTGTGCTGTATGGGGTAATACGAAGCCGTCAGGTTCCTGCTTGTATCATTCAGGAGATTTAGAGGATCCTGAACCTCGGTGTAATGAGGAACCGATCGAACGGAGCTCACGGTACTGATCACCGATACGTGCTGATCAATCAGAGAGCCCATCCTCGGAGAGTCCAAATAACAACCAGACATCCCATAATAACCTGCCAAAGAATAAGAAATTAGGGTCAGTGTATCATGTTTATTGGGGAAAACTGTACAATTGCATTGTTATTCTATGGTGATCTGCAGCACCACCTAGTGGTCTCTGTATATTGTATATTATTAACTGTGACTGGACACCAATAAAAATAGAGCATGTGTTCCTCACCGCTGTGGCCTGTGCTGCCGTAGGCCGGTCCTGAACATCCTCCTCCTCCTCCAACATCCCCATATTCTGTAGACTCCATCATCTGCACCTCTAAGGCAGGGTCAGAGGTGGAGGCGGAGGTGTAGTTCAGGGACGAAGCTCTGGAGGTGTAGCTGCCGTGGAAGTAGTCCTTGGGTAAGTGTTGGCTGTTAAACCCGACATAGCGCGAGCAGTCGGTGCGAGGTTGGTAGGACGATGTGGCTGGATGAACCTGTGTTAGACCCATGTGCTGGTAGGTGGACGAGGTGGAGAAGAAGCTGGACGTCTGTAAGTTCTGGCACATGGTGTCTGGGAAAGCCTGGCAGGGGCCGATGGGCTGGATGGGGGATCGAACCATCATCGGACCCTGGTTTATCACGCTTCCTCTGTTGGACATGGGTGGAGAGATGGGTGGGGTGATCAAAGGACCACTGCTGTGGGTGTAGTCCATCTGACCTACAATGTTAGAACAACGAACCAGACTTTAAATCATCACGGAGAGCTCTGAGGGTCAAAATCTGATTTGTGTTTAGACTCTGATACCTGATATTGTAAAGGTTCCTGGTTCCACTCCATGATACACGACCATACTGGGGTCCAGTGCCGGCTGGGTTCCTGATACAGACAGGAATGGGAACTCTGCTTGGGTTTCGTTCTTCACTGTCGACTCGCTGGTCGACATCTGAGTTCTGCTCCGGTTTGCCAGGAAACAGGAACTGGGAGACGCCGTAAACGTAGCCTTACTGGCATCTAAAAGCACCAGAACATCAGGATGATCTTCATTGACCAATCAGAGGAGCAGCAGATGTTATGAGGAGAAAATACCAAACTCCACCTGCATTCCTCATGTATTTATCCAGAAGGTTCTGGAGATCCTGCTCCTTATCATTATTGAACTGGGTTTCGATGGCCAGCAGGATGTACTCATCCAGGAGCATCCGAATCAGGTGGAACGATCCTGCAGGTAACAGAGAGTTACAGTACAGATCTAAAAGAGAGACTGAATTACAGTCTACAGTCCGACCTCATTATCTGAATGGAAATGGTTTGGATAGCGAGTATTCAATAACGAATTACAACCACACAGTTGGGATGGGAAAAATTTAGGGCTAGTAATGAAATTTGAGCAAATAAAATAATGATGTGACTTCAAACAGGTGATTATAATCAGTTTTTGGTCCAAAATCTGGATCCACAAAAGCCTGAGTCCTTGAGGAGTAAAGATGATCAGAGGATCTCCAGTTTATCAACAAATGTTTAAAACAATATTCCTCAAAGAAAGACTGGAAAGGATTTCTCCCTCTACAGAGCATAATATCATTAAACCATCTGGAGGAATTTCAGTGTGTAAAACGAACTGAAGAGGGGTGACCTCCACTCCCTCAGACGGCACTGCATCAAGAACCATCATTCATCAATAGCTGGGAGAACCACATGGACAAGGGATTCCTTTATCAAACCTTTATCAAACCTCTACAATACAGAGTTATATTCACAGATACCACTTAAAACATTACTGTGCTAAAAAAAAGCCTTATGTTATAACTATGTCCAGGAGGGGGCTCGGAGGATCTGGGATGGACCATCACCCAGTGGGAACGGGGATTGTGCTCAGACCCATCAGTATCACAGATCTCTTTTTTTCCATTATACATGAGCTTGAATTAATTTACTGTCATCGGGATAAAAAACGGTACGGTTTAGAGTTTTAGAAGTGAGATTTGATTTAGTCAGTGTATTAACAGGAAATGAATCTACTAAAGAGACATAAAGAATTAAGGAGAGAAAATAACAAGATGTTAAAATTAATAATAAGGAGGAAGGAAAACTTGAGTGCTCACTGTTTTAAATTTGTTATACAGGAAAAATCAAGTCTGCTAACTTTAAAAGAAAAACAGAGCTAAAGCTCTATCTCTGTCTTTTAAGTTGAATCCAAATATTTAACTTCACTTTAAAATAAATCAAAAAGATCTTTTTAAATAAGAACACCAGAAAAAGTATTATTTTCTTAAGATGAAATGTATCAAATTTTTTTGGGAGCCGCAGCTTAATAGAAACTCAATAAAAGATGGTTTTGTAAGTATTTAATTTAATACTCTTTTAATTAATGCATTTGGTCTAGTTAGATAATCATAATAATCATAATCATTGTAAATAATTCAGTTTTAATTTTTGTGTTTTTTTACTATGGGATCAAATGTTGAAGTAATCTTTAGTACAATAATTAATCGTTAAAACGAAAAACTTAAGCTTGCTGCATTCCTGATGATTGTATTGAGTAGACTGATAAAATATAACCAAGCTAAATTGTTTATTTTTATTGTTGAATTATTTATTTTATATAATATATTCTATATCTAGTACATATAGTCTCAACATTATAGGATTTAGTTCTATTCTCAAAGTTAAATAAATGTTGTTTATTTACTGTAATTAAAATCAGATGCCAGAAGTTGAATCTGTTCATCTGGACATAGATTCAACTTCTGGGATTTTCTTACCTGGATCATTGAGCATGCATCAAGACGTAAAATCAGATGAATAATAAAACTCTGCTGCTTCTAACAGTTTAGTTCTGTCTGAGGTTTGGTCGGAGGTTTGTTGAGGTGGACAGAGGAGAAAGCTTTGTTTGTTCAGGAGGAATCTCTCCATTTTACAGCACAGTGAGCTGAACATTTTGTTCTGAGGGAAAATCAAACCCTTATAAAGTTTCAGCAGATCATTCAGAGGTCGTTTCCCCTCAGGAGGAGCAGCAGGTTCGAAGCTCACCGAAGCTCGTGGCATTGTTTAAGGTGAGGCTGTGCATCACACGAGCACCAAAAAAACTCCACTTCAGCAAGAAGTCTTGAGCTCGCTTCTTCACCGACCGGCCGTTCTGTTTACTGGGCTAAAAAAAAAAAAAAAAGAAAATCAATACGGAAAAATAAATCAGTTAAAAAGTCATGCAGATCAGATCAGGATTAGGATTAAACCAACCTTAATCACTTTCTGTTCCACCACAGAGTCCAACCACTCAATAAATGATTCCACGGTAGCATTTTTCCTCAACAGATCCTTCAACTCATGGAACAAAGAAATTGAATCATCTGCAAGAATAAAACAAGAAAAATAAAAAAGGTAAACAAAGGATAAAACAAACTAATAAATACATAAATCACACTTTATGAAAAAAAATAACTTGCAGAGCAAATTAAGGAATGAAAAAAAGGATAACACTGGAAAAAGAGAAAGATAGACAGAAAGATAATAAATAGAAAATAAAGAATACATGAGAAAAATATCAAGAGCAGGAAATAAGAAAAAACTTTAAATATTGTGTTCAAAGTGAAAATAAAATAATAAACATTAGTAAAGAGGGTGATAAACATAAAACCAAGCACAAAGGAAATATATAGAAATACTCAGAAAGAGAAAAAAACAACTGCAGAAGAAAAGTGGAAAAAGAAAAAAGAAAATCATGCATGTAAAAATGCAGAGAAAGAAAGAAAGAAAATGTGAAAAAGAGAGAAAAACTACTGAGAAAAGAGAATAAACATAGAACAAATTAAATAAATTAAGGTCAGTACCACACAAATCACAATAAATAATATTATACAAAGTATTAAAAACAAAAACAGTACAACACCAGGGGTAATAACAGCGTGTGGTGCTGGGGTTACTTTCTGAGTAGAAGTCGTGGTTCTGATCGCTGGAGCTGCAGATCAGAGCCTGAGATCCGATGCTGCTCAGATCCACTCGATCGATGTCCTTCACCATCAGCAGAACGGTGCTCTGGTCAAACAGGGCCGGTCTGGCAATCTACACAACACAGCAACACAAACAGATATACAATATACACACACAATACACACAACACAACATCACAGATATAAAATATACACACACAATCCACACAGCACAGCAACACAAACAGATATACAATATACACACACAATCCACACAGGTAAGGTACTGGACTATCGACCAGAAGATCCAGGGTTCAAATCCCACCTCTGCCAAGCTGCCACTGTTGGGTCCTTGAGCAAGGCCCTTAACCCACAATTGCTTGGATTGTAAGACTGTACCAATTATAAGTTGCTCTGGATAAGGGCGTCTGCTAAATGCTGTAAATGTATTAAGTGCCTGCACCAGGTTTTATTTTGGGACTGTGGTAGCCTAGTGTTTAAGGTCCTGGACTATGGAGCAGAAGGTCCAGGGTTCAAATCCCACCTCTGCCAAGCTGCCACTGTTGGGTCCTTAACCCACAATGGCTTGGATTGTAAGACTGTACCAATTGTAAGTCGCTCTGGATAAATGCTATAAATGTAAATGCAAATCCACACAACAAAACAACACAAACAGATATAAAATATACACATACAATCTACACAACACAACAACACAGATATAAAATATACACCCACAATCCACACAACACAACAACACAAACAAATATACAATATACACACAAACTACACAACACAGCAACACAAGCAGATATACAATATATACACACAATCTACACGGCAAAGCAACACAAACAGATATACAATATACACACACAATCCACACAGCACAGCGACACAAATATATATGAAAATATATCCATACAAACTACACAACAGATCTATATAATATATGCATATAAAATATACACACATTTACACAACACAACAAAACAAAAGATCTATAAAATATACACACAATACATACAACAGAACAACACAAATAGATATAAAATATACACACAATACATACAACACAATATGACAAAACATCTATATAATATAATACTAGAAAATGTAATATATGCACACAATACATACAATAACACATTGACACAAAACATCTACACTATAAACTATAATATATACACAATACATACAGCACAAAACATGTACACTATAGATATTAAATATAGTATATACACTCTATCTACAGTTTATATAATCAGAACCAAAAGTATGTGGACATCCTTCATTAGCACTTATAAATTCAATCCTTCAACATCAAACTTTATCAATAATCAATATCAGTACTGAAACTCAGAGAATTTCAACTGGAACTGTTACAGGAACCAATCAGTGGGTCTTGTTTCATCTGTTCCAAACAGCTGTAAGAAACATGGAGGAGCAACAAAAGCTCAGCTCCACAACCTCCTAAACCAGAACCAAAACAAGAACCAAAAACAAACAAGAACCAGAACAAGAACCAAAACATCATCTGCATTAACCCCAGAACCAGAACCAAAACCAAAACCAGAACAAGAACTAAAACATCATCTGTATCAACATCAGAACTAGAGCCAAAATAAGAACTAGAACTTCATCTGCATCAACATCAGAACAAGAACCACAAGAAGGACCAGAACCAAAACAAGAACTTCAAACAAAACAAGAACCAGAACCAAAACATCATTCTGCATCAACATCAGAACCAAAACAAGAAAATGAACCAGAACCAAAGCAAGAACCAGGACCCAGTCGTCATCTGCAGCATCGCTACTGCAGCATCGTTCTGCATCAGGAGCAGAACATGAGGAAAACAGGAAAAAAACAGGAACCAGAGCATGAACCAGAACACAAAACAAGAATCTGATAAAGAATAAAAAAACAGAACAACAAAACAAGAGCCAGAACCAGAACATTTACCAGAAAAATAACAATACCAAGAACCAGAACTAGAACGAGAACCAGATCTATTGATCAGGACCTTCTTGGATCAGATTTCCATAGCCAAGCAGTAAAGCCTAAATCATCATGTACCAACGAAAAGTGGTGTAAAATATCAACTTTGGGATCTGAAGCAGTTTGTGTGATGGATTCAGAGTAAATGATTCAAAGTGCCAACTGTAGAGTCTGATGGAGGAGAATTAACAGAATCAGGAAAATAAGGTGACTGACTGATTCACTGAACAAGAGAGGTGTGAATCTGAGTCATGACCCAAATGATTCACTGATTCAAACACTGAACGAGAGAGGAGAGTCTTTAACTGATTCACTAAATAAGAGAGAAAGTTATATCAAACGATTCCTGTTTTGGTTCAGCTGCAGAGTTTGGTGGAGGACGACTAATGGAATTTAGTTCTGGTTCTGGATCTGGTTCTGGCACTGATCTGATCTGATTTTATATCTGAGGGTCCTCATTATTAATCACAATCTGTTTGATCTGTTAAAAAAATAAAATCAGTGCTGACCTGAGCCAGGTGTAAGAAAGATGTCTGGCGCTTTAGGGAGGAGACGAAGCGGCGAGCGATGGGTAATTTTTTTTTGGAGAGAATTTCAGGAAGATTCTCCAGAGATGAAACCATCCAGGATTCCCAGAGCCTTGCAAAATTCCTGATATCCGCTAAAAGACTTACCAAAAAATAACACAGAGAGATTTAATAGCTATTAAGACAAGTTTCATCTTTAACTCTTTCATACTGAGAGCTTTCAATCAGACTCTCCGCACAAAGAAAATTATCCAGGATATTTTGGATAATTCATAATGTTTGAGTTCACTGGCATTGTACTGGAGAGAGGAGTGAATCTGAGTCATGACCAAATGATTCCCTGATTCAACTGAGAGAACACAAATATACATTCTAACCAAACTATTCACCAAATCTGAGTCATGAACAAATTACCCCCTGTTTCAACTGAAAGAAAGCAAATCGACATTATAATCAAATGATTAACTGAATCTGAGTCATGTCCCAAATGATTCCTTGATTCAGCTGAGAGAACACAAATCTTCATGAGTCAAGTAGTCATGTCCCAAATGATTCACTGTTTGAAACTCTTCCTATGTTCTAATTTCCTACATTTAAAAATGGAACATATTCTCTACGTTAGTATTTTTATATTTATTATTATATTATTTAATCTATTACTATAAATGTATTATTATTTGATCATTTAGTTTAATTTTTATTTATATCATCTGGGCTGTAAGCAGCTTTTTGAGTCTTGGTCTTAACAAGGTTTTTTCCTTATAACATTTAGGGTTATCCCTTGCCACTTTCACCTCAGTATTGTTCAGTTAGAGCTGTGGATCTAGAGATTTATAAAGCTGCTCTGAGTTAATGCTCCCTTATGAAAAGATATATAGAAATAAATCTGATGTGTCTTGACATGACATGTTTTGGTGACCCAAAATAAAACCTGCTGGCAAACTAGAAATATAAAAATTATGATTTGAAAGTTTTGACACCTTTCTAGGTTACTTGTTACTGGCTTATTGAAATGAATCTTACTTAGGTTATTCCTGCAGAGGTTCTGTAACCTTATGACAATTAGGAAAATCAACAAAACATTCAACATATCAACAGCAATCAGATACCAGGTTTAAAAGAGTGAAAACAACTGAACATCTGTTAACCAAATCAATCAAATCGATAACAGAAGGACGGACACAAACCTCTCAGGCATATCTTGCATTGTAGCAGGAATGAGAACGTCCGTCAGAACCTGAAAACACAAACACACCGCTGATTGACACTCTGCAGAGGACTGAACTCTGGACTGAACCTGGGGCTCTGAACCTCTGCAGCACCAACACCACCTGTATAATTCTGTAACTGAATTCCTGACCTTGTACAGAATGGAGTCACACACACAGAAAATGTCGACTATGACCGGATCTTCCAGCAGAGGACGCAGATGATCGGGCATGCCTTGCCAGAAATGCAGCAGGAAGTTCTGAATCTGCAGAGGAAGATTAATGATCTTGGTCTGATTGTGATTTACTGATCAGAGTCGATTGATTGATCTGTAGAAGTTTAGATTGATACCTCTTCAAAGTTGACGCTGATGGCGTTGTCGAGGATACACTGACAGTGAGTTTTGTACATCATTATCAGAGTGTCGACCTAAATCAGGAATTAATCAGTAAACACATGGGGTCATGTGACCTACAGTCGGCTGCAGAAGTATTGGCACTCTAGCAAGTGCATCAGAATCATTCCAGATCCTCCAGACTCTATGTCTAAGTTTCTAACAAACTTTAGATCAGGACTTTAAATCATCTTCATGGCATTCATTTTATAATTCATCTTAATCCATTAAGAATCGATTCAATTAGCCTATATTTACCTGTAATCTAATAACTTTTTCTCTAATCACAGAAAGCCATTTTGTACACTGAACTATCTTATAAGGGGAATCGGATTAGTTTGTGATGCAAACCTGGCAACCCTGGATGATTGAAGGCGTGATATAGAATTGGAGGATTTTATAATTCATGAGTAATTTAAATCCCGTACTTTTCAACATTTCCATGGGCATTAGGAGGAATCAGGTGTGTGATAATCTACAGGAGTCTGAAAATAAAACATGAACATTTTTTTGTAGTATTTCATCCATATTTGAAAATATTTATGCATTTATTTTTAGTTTTAGTCGTGTGAAATTTAATCTGTCACACCTGCACACACACCTGCTCACCACACTTCCCTTCTTTCACCTTCCACCACCTTCCACTGCGTTCTTGCACCTTCTCTCAGCTCCTCCTTTGATCACCTGCACCTGCCTCTTGTTTATAGCACGTTCCACCTGCACTATATAAGCCGTCTCCCTTCACAGACTCCTCGCTGAGTCTGGTGGCTTCTACCGCGTCTCTCCGGCTGTCATGCTATCGCTTCTTCCTACCTTGTCTCTCTATTCGTCCTCGATTCCAATCCTGTCCACACCGTGTCTGTCTCTCTCGTTCCAAGCCTTCATCTATTCGTCCAACCCTCTCTATCCGAGTCTATCACGTCATTTATTTTCGTCTAGCCACCGTTTATCGCTCACCTACCTGATCTCTTGCGTTTCGCTTCGTCTAGCCTTCCTTGCCGTCCGTGTATGCTCGTTAATTCCATTTGTTAGTTCAGTTGTCCGTTTCGTTGTTAAATAAACACCGTCTGAGTCTGATCGATTCCTGCGTGTGCTTCCTCATCCCTCAGCCAGCGTTACAGGAGACTCAGCCGTGCTTGGAGGCAGCGAGAGTTTGGATTTGAACTGAGCAGCGATCCACTTGCTGTGCTTCGGGCTCGGCTCGCCGAGGTAACGCGGGTTGTCTCGCAACTCGCGGAAGACCAGCGCTCGCTGGTTCCCTCCCTGGATGCGATCTCGCGTGTCCCAGCTAAACCGGTCGCTGGCAACCGTGACCACCACGCTGTTGGCTCCGCCCACCTCTGTCTCTCCACCGTCTGTGGAAATCGCGTTACCGGAGAGATTTTACGGGAACCTAGCATGTTACAACAAATTCCGTGCACAGTGTCTGCTTTACCTCAGGCGTTATCCACCCAGCTCGGAATTTGGCGGGGACTCGCTGGTGGTATTTTACCTTTCAGGGCGCATTGCAGTGGGTTACAGAAAGATGGTCACAGATGCAAACCGGGTCCTGTGACTAACTTCTGGATGTGCTCGGGGCAGCTTTTGGCTCTTTTTCAGACAGTGAGCCACACACCCCTGAAGTTCCACTGTTCGGTCGCCCCAGACCGAGTGCCCAGATCACCAGCGTTCAGCCAGTACCTCATTTTGTTCGCCACTTGCTGGAGCCTCCGCTCGCTGGCTGTCGGAGGATCCCAGCTATCAGTGTGGCCAAGCACAGCGTTAAGCTTGCTACAATGGACTCTGTTCAAGGGATGCCCGACCCAGTCCAAGGGTCGCCCATTCCAGAGTCTGTTACAGGAACACCCGTCCCCGGGCCAGTCAAGGGCCCGTCCATGTCAGAGACCTGTCACAGATCACCATGGTCTGGTAACCTTACAGCTAGGCAGTCTAGCCCAGCCGTAGAGCCATTAACGCCCCGTAACATGATGCCAGAACCAATAGTGCCTGATAACCTGATAGTTAAGCACAATAGCCCGGTATCCGTGCACGCCGTGTCCGTTAGCTCCGCCGATGACCTGTTAGTGCCTTACGGCACTGTATCTGAGTTACCAGGGCCTGATAACCCGATACCGAAGCCAGTTAACCGCGTGCTTGCGCATCCTAGCTCTGAATTTGAGCTCGTCCGCCGGGTACCTGTACCATCACCTTCGGTAACTGTGTCGAAGCCATCCGTTCCCAGGTCGGCTATCTCCAAAACCATTCAAGGGTCGTCTATCGCAGACACTGTCCTAAGTCTGCCTATATCAAAGACCTTCCAAAGGTCATCGATCTCAGAGACCTTCCATAGGTCATCTCTGCCAAAGACCTTTCAAAGGTCATCAATCTCTGAGACCTCCCAAAGGTCGTCTAAATCCGAGCCCGTTTTAAGTTCGCCTATGTCTGAGACCTTCCAAAGGTCATCTAAGTCCGAGTTTGTCCGTAGTCAGTCCGAGTCTATTCAGCATCCGCGTAAGTCTGAGTCTGTCCAAACTTCATCTAAGTCCGAGTCCGTTTGTAGTCCGTTCAAGTCCGAGTTTGTTCTGTGTTCGTCTGAGTCTACCCAAGATCTGTCCAAATCTGAATCTGTTCTGAATCTTTTCGAGTCTGTCCAAACTTCATCTAAGTCCGAGTTTGTCCTGTGTTCGTCCAAGTCTATCCAAGATCTGTCTAAATCCAAGTCAGTCCTGAATCAGTCCGAGTCAGTTCCTAGTCCGTTGAAGTTCGAGTTAGTACCGAGTCCGGTCAAGTCCGAATTTATCCTGTATTCGTCTGAGTCTATCCAAGATCTGTCTAAATCTGAGTCTGTTCCGAATCTGTCCGAGTCTGTCCAAACCTCGTCTAAGTCTGAGTTCGTTCTGTGTTCGTCCGAGTCTGTCCAGAGCTCGTCTAAGTCAGAGTCTGTCCCGAATCTGTCCGAGTCTGTTCTGAGTCCATCTAAGTCCGAGATCGTCCCCGGGTCAGTCGAGTCCGAGACCTTCCTGAGGTCATCTGAGTCCGAGACCACTCCAGGGTCGTCCGAGACTTTCCCAGGACCATCTGAGTTTGAGACCACTTCATAGTCGTCCGAGACCTTCCCATTGTCATCCATGTCCAAGACCACTCCAGGGTCGTTCGAGACCTTCCCAGGACCATCTGAGTTCGAGACTGTCCCGGGATCATCTGAATCTGAGGCCTTCCAGAGGTCGTCAGCTCCAGTGCCTGCGCCGAGGTCATCAACCCCAGTGCCTGCGCCGAGGTCGTCAGTCCCCGTGCCTGCGCCGAGGTCGTTAGTCCCAATGCCTGCGGCAAGGTTGTCCGCCCCAGTGCCTGCGCCGAGGTCGTCAGTGCCCGTGCCTGCGCCGTGGTCATCAGTCCCCGTGCCTGAGCTGAAGTCATCCTTCCCGGTCCTCGCACCGAGGTCATCCTTCCCCGTGTCTGGACCGAAGCCATCCTCACCAGGGCCTGTTCCGAGGTCCTCCATACCGGTTCTGAAGACGTCCATCATCATGATCGCCTAGATCATTCGTTCCAGCACCTCTCCTGAGGCCACCCACGCCTGGGCCCGTTCCAAGATCCTCTTCACCACTCCTGAAGCCAACTGTCCCAGTACCGGTTCCTGTACCAGACCTGAAGTCACCCATATCCAAACCTGACCCTGCCCTCCCATCCGGTGTCTTACAGCAGGTCGCATCTGCCCAGAATCCTCCCAGCGATCGTTCAGAGAGGAACCACCAGACCTCTCTGAGACCCCGTGGGACCATCACACCTGCAAACGCACCTGCTCACCACGCCTCCCTTCTTTCACCTTCCACCACTTTCCACTGCGTTCTTGCACCTTCTCTCTCCTCCTCCTTCGATCACCTGCACCTACCTCTTGTTTCTAGCACGTTCCACCTGCACTATATAAGCCATCTCTCTTCACAGACTCCTCGCTGAGTCTGGTGGCTTCTACTGCGTCTCTCCAGCTGTCACGCTATTGCTTCTTCCTACCTTGTCTCTCTATTCGTCCTCGATTCCAATCCTGTCTGCACCGTGTCTATCTCTCTCGTTCCAAGCCTTCATTTATTCGTCCAACCCTCTCTATCTGAGTCTATCACGTCCTTTATTTTCGTCTAGCCACCGTTTATTGCTCACCTACCTGATCTCTTGCGTTTCGCTTCGTCTAGCCTTCCTTGCCGTCTGTGTATGCGCGTTAATTCCGTTTGTTAGTTCAGTAGTCCGTTTCGTTGTTAAATAAACACCGCCTGAGTCTGATCAATTCCTGCGTGTCCTTCGTCATCCCTCAGCCGGCGTTACATAATCACTAATAAATGATCCATTTATTCAACAGTACATTTATTCATTTATTTATGTTTTTATGTATTAATGTAGATTTTTTAAATTCTATTTACTCTCTCTTATATCATTTGAATTCGAATTATTTTTATATTTATTGAAGGTGTGCTGAAAGATTTTAAGTTCATTCCACAGACTGTAGATAAACATTTTAATTAAATTATTTCCTTTGTTTATTTATTAATGTATTACTTATATTTATTTAAAATTTATATTTTTAAGTAGTTATTAATTATTTGTTTATTTATTAAACTTTTAATTATATGTCTTTTTCTATTTAATTATGTACTGAATTCTTAATTACAGTATGTATATAATATTTATAATTTAATTTAATTTATTTATTTTAGTATTTATTTATGTCAACTTTGTGTTGAATTAATTATGTATTTCATTAAATTCCATAAATGATCAATGATGTGTTCTGAAAGTTGAGTTTAGTGTTATGATGTAATTTGATTTAATTTTATTCTGTTTTTTTAAAGTCCGGAGTTATTTCACAACTCAGGGTCCAAGCCCCAGTACAACAATCCTTGATACAGGACATCAAAGCTCAGTAGCTTGGACTGTAAGGTGGTATCAGATCTGATTACAGGTTCCCACTGAAAGATCAAACCTTTACCCAGTTGTAGCTTTCTGGTACTTTATAGAACCATGATGTCATGAATCCTAACAAATGCCAAAATGACCCCCCCACACCCCCACCCCCACCCCAACACCATCACCACCACCACCACCACCATCACCATGCTTAGCAGTAGGGGTTCGGTTCCTCTATCACAGCAAACCTGCCTGAAAAGTTTCATTCCACCATTACCATGGTTCTGGTTCCAGTTTCAGTAGAACTCCAGCTTCACCCATTTAGGATTAGATTACATTAGATTACATTAGATTACATTAGATTAGTGTAGCTTGTTGGTATGATAATTGTAGTTTTGAAATCCCAAAAATGCCCTGTACCCCTCCTGCTCAGCATATTGTATGTGAGCACACTAGCACCCCCTGTGGGAAGGTTTATTACAGCTCTTCATGACTTTGCCATTTGTCATTTAATTTGTGGATTCTTTAATCACGTTGATGAAAGACTAAGGAAATTTGAGAATTTATGGAACACTTAAGCACTTCTAAGCTCTCAGATTATATAAAATATTAACATGTCTGGACAAAAGCCTTTATCTCACACTGTTTTGGGGTAATACTCTATACGATTGAATAAGAGAGTCTCCTAAATGCTCTCAATGCTCTAAAAGTGTTACGAGTGCCAGTACTTGTTTTAGCTGAGTGTATTTAGTAAAAACACACGTTGAATAAACATAAAGCACCTTTTCCTGTGAGATGGATTCATGCAGTATTAAATGCTGAGCGCTGGGGAACTCCGGCAATAACGTTCCTGTTTTAGAGCTGAGAGAATACTTCCGTGTGAAACCTCCCTGTGAAATATTAAGTAAGAAAGATTTCTAAATAATTATCATTTGTTAGTGCTTCTACTAGTCAAACTCACATTTAATTGCAATATTAATGCACATGAGGAACATCAGTAAAAGAAAACACGAGTTATGATTTAAATAATGATAATAAAATAAATATAATACCTCGTTTTTCAGTTTACTGCCAGAAAATCTGTCATAAAACACAGAAAGCGAACAAGGTGAATCAGATTCATACACTTTAAAATAACTTATTAAAACGTTTACTCTGTAATGTTTTATTTATTGATTAGAGCTGTACAGAGGTTGCAAGGTCTCTTATAATCTATTATTACTGAGTTATGTACTGTGTTAATGAGGAAGTGGATTCATTTCTATGTAGTTCATCCATCTTAGTCTTAATCCAATTCAGAATCCGTTTCATTAACTTTATTTCTAATCTAAGAGGTCTTTTTTTCCATATCACAGCAAGTCATTTTGTGCACTGGAAATTTGAGGAGTTTGTGATGAAAACTTGGCAACCCTATATGATTGAAGACATGATACAAGTTTATACTGTAGGTTTTAATTAAAGGATTCTATAATTAATAAATAATTAATCTGAGCCTTTCAAAATTTCCACAGTCACTAGGAGGAACCAGTTGTAGACTGTGATTATCTACATCAGACTAAAATTAAAACATGAACCTATATATTTTTTCAGTATTATTTACATATTTGAACATTTTTATGTAGTCACTTACTCCAAATAGACAATATTTAGTTTTAGTCAAGTATGAAATTAATAATATCAAAACCAAAATAATCATTTTAAAATATTAATCAAAATTAATAATTAATTAATGATCCATTTATTCAACAATAGATCTATTTATTTATGTTATGTTTTATATATTAATGTACATTTTAAAATTCTATTTACTTTTTATATAATTTGAATGTGAATTATTTTATATTTATAGAAATTGTGGTAAAAGAAGATTCATTTTCTCTATATATAATAGATACACATTTAAATTAAATTTATTTATATTTAATTATTGTATTGTAAATATTTATTTAAAATAAAATAATAAAATAATTTGTCTTTTATCAATGTATTTATTTTTTTAAATGTATTTTAATTTAGATAATATTTTTTCATTTTATTTAATTTGTGTATTTTAGTATGTATGTCAGCTTTGTGTTGAATGAGTTATGTATTTCACTGAATTCAGTAATTGATCAATGATATGTTGATTTATTTCTAAAAAAAAATTATTTGTATTAGTGCTGAAAGTTGAGCTTAGAGTTAGGATATGATTGAATCTTAATTTATTTTGCTTATTTACAGTCTGGAGTTATTTCATAGCTCTGTTGTTCTCAAAATTTCCACAGTCGGTATGAGGAAACAGATGAAACTGCTGAAATTATTGTTCAATATTATATGATCGATAAAAGTTATATGACACCACAGGTTATTATTATAACGCAGATTTTCTAATGTAATCCACTTCTCTATCTTCTAATGATATGATTTTGATTATTGTTGATGTATTTACCTGGTCAGTCCTTTTCCTGAATATACTGAGTGATAATAAGCGCTGGTCTCTTTAATCCCAATGCCATAATAATGGTACCTGAAATACAAAATAAAGATATGAATAAATGAGTTGAAACTCAGTAAATAAACCATCAGGTTTGTTCTGTGTTCTGATTTACTTGGAATGGCCTCTGGTTCCGAGTCTCCTGGTGGTCAGGTGAGGAAACTTCTGCCGTATGGTCTGCAGTTATACAGAGAATACCCATACAGAATAAAGAATACAGGATACAGAATACAGATTACAGAACACAGGATACAGGATACAAAATACACAATACAGGATACAGAATAGAGAATACATGATACAGATTACAGAATACAGGATAGAGAACATACAGCCTATAGAATAGAGTTCTGAATTTAAGTTTAATGAACAATCTCACCTTGCCGAACGTAGCAGCACAGGCAGGATGTAATTTCTCCTTACGACAGAAATCCAGATAATGAGCATACAGGATACAGCGAGGTAAACACACGCCCTCACACATGATGTAATTCTCCTCCAGCCTAATTCACAAAAACATTCAACATTTAACTAGAAGAGCAACAAACAAAACCCTGAAGCAAGGCCTTAGAGATGTGAAGAACACACACATTAATTAAATCAAATCAAACCAAATACGTTCAAATAATTGATTATACTCTATAAAACATAAATTATTAAGCAAGCTATTAGGAAGTTATATACTCTTCTGTTTATTCATGTACTTATTTGTGTGCTTTAAAATATTGTATTTTTGTATTTTATTATTTATTATTCATTAGTCATGTATTTTAGTATTTATTATTCATGACGTTTAAGTTATTTATTTGTTTATTTCTCTTAATTTATTGATTTATATAAATAAATAAATCCACAGTCTTTCCTCCCTCAGGCATAGATAACGCCACCCAAATACCCGTTTATGTGTTTATTTTAAATGATTTACTCAAAAGTTTTTGTTAATGAGTAGGGGTGTATCTGTGTGTGTGTGTGTGTGTGTGTGTGTGTGTGTGTGTGTGTGTGTGCACGTGTGTGTGTGATACCAGTGTAGCGTGAGCTGGCTTTGCTTCTTTTTGTCCCTGATGAAGAAGCTCGTGTTCTTCTTCATGCTGCTGCTCTGCTTCATACAGAAATGCTTTGAATACTCGGACTGCTCCAAATCCTCATCTGAGGAGAAGCTTCCCTTACTCTCATCAGCTTCTGTTTATTATCATTAACATTTAATCATAGATTAGATTCATTTATTCAGATTTTTTAACTTTTATTAGTTCATTATATCATCATTAAATGTTTGTTTTTATATGAAAAGTGATGTAGTGCATCATCTAATGTAAAAGTAAATGCAAATGTAAATGTTCCTTGATTAACTAAATCAAGGAAAGATAACTAAGATAACTAAATAAGAAAATATAACAAACATCTAAACAACATTTATATTAAACATTATGACCCCAGACATTTGCACAGTCTAGATGGCTAATATGAAAATTAGAATAAAAGTAAGAATGATTTCATTAATACAATGAAATGAACGTGTAAAGACCTAAAATAATCAGGATTTTATCTGAGAAAACCACCACTATTTAAAATTGTTTATTTTATCATCTTGTTTTTATTCTAAGGTGTATAAATGTTGATGAAATGTTAAAAGCTGTGACAGACCTGATTTAATTCCTGAATCTTCCTCCTCTTCATCCTTATGGAACATGGCATTAGTCAGATCTGGCTGCTTTTTGCTGCTGGTTGGATGATATTCAGAGTTACTGTAGGATCTCTGTGGTTGATGAAAGCTCAGGTTCTTTACTGGATCTTCATGGTTCCTTTTCATAGGTATGTTTGAGGAGTTAAAATGAACAAGCTGGAACTTTTAATCATCCACAGTGAGGAGATACGACATCCAGCTCTGGTCCTGACCTGAGGAACATCTCAGCTTCTTTTCATTTCTGGTGTGATTTAAATTCCTACAGCTCGTCCTGAAACTGGTAGCTTTTTCTGGTCTTCATTAAAGCTGGACGTCATGAGCATGAAGCCTGGAGAGCATTTATCTTATTTACAGAAGACTGAGGGAGCAGACTGTGAGGGTTAATGATTAACCTGAGGACCTTCATCTGCTCAAAACCTGCTGCTTTCAGCAAGTCAGGAGCTCCATCCAGAGGACCTTCAGCTTCAGCTTCAGCTTCAGCTACAGACGGATTAAAATAAGCAATATAACTTTTATCAGCCTGATCTTCATCTAACTCTGACGTATTATGTTATGATGTTCCTATTGTTCCTTACTGTTAATGCAACAGTTTATCTTTAAACTTTTTTAGATGTCTAAAAAGTCAGTCAGATTTCAGATTTATTTGTATTATTTTATTTATCTTTTTTTTTATTTATAAGGAAGCATTTTCTCAGAACAGCTTTATAAATCTCTAGATCCACAGCTCTAACTGAACACATCTAGGGTGACAGCGGAAAGGAAAATCCCTAAATGTTATTATGAAGAAACCTTGTTTGGACCAAGAGTCAAAAAGAAACCCGACGTTGTTATATGTAAGTATTATTTATTATCTACGCCGCCCAAGGAGGTCGGGTCCCTTTTTGAGTCTTGGTCCTCCCAAGGTTTCTTCCTCATAACACTTATGGAGTTTTTCCTTGCCACCGTCACCCTAGGCTTGCTCAATTTGGGGTTGGACGTAGATATTAGGAGATAATGCAAACTTGTAAAGTTGTTTTGAGACAATGCTCCATTGTAAAAAACGCTATATAAATCGATCTGACTTGACTTGACTATTAATAAATTATATAAATAATAAATTTACTATAATACAGTACTTTAGTATTTTTTATAGTATAAATCATGTATGTATTTATTTATCATTTATTTAGTTATTTTCAATATTAATTAATGAATATATAATGTATTGTTATTATTTAGGGAGATATTTATTTATTCATTCATTTATTTATTAAACAAACAAACGTCCTACATTTATTTTGCTTAGATTTAAATCAAATAGATTAAATTAAATTAATTAAATTAGATTTAAATTTTGATAAAGATCAAAAGTCTAAAAAAAACTAAATCAGTATGTCACTGCAATACAGGCTAAACATAAACATTATTTATTTTAAAAGTGATTTATTTCTTCATATGTTCAGTTTGGACACCTTTCCAGTAAGTTTATAAATAATTTAGTAAAATTATTAAATAGTAATTATATTCCACAGTACACACTGTACTTACTGCACCGTTTATTTGACATAATGAATCATTTGTTCACATATGGTTTAGCACTACGAATCGACTCTTGGAATCAGCTCAATAGATTGCAGACAAAACGATGGAATCGAAACTAGAGACGACTCTAGCTGAGCCGAATCGAGAACCTCTGGTAAAGTGTTACCTAGTGCACTCGATGGAAATAGGATGATCTACACGTGGTTATGAAACGTTTTCAGGTAAAATAAAAAGTTTAACATGGTGTAAATATTTTTTAAGATGTATTATTGCCTAGTAAGCTTTTTAGGGTAAATAAGCGGATCCACGCTAAGCTGCGAACTGAGTAAACAACGAGGAGAATGAAACAAACGACTTTATGTTACTTACGTTTAATAATTTTAACGAATTCATATGATCTGATATAATACAGTGATCTAAAATCACCCCGATGTACAAATGGCTGAAATTTTAACTGAAGTTTGATTTTGAGAGGAAAAGTCTGTCAGAAATGTGAGTTAAAGCTAGGGTCTTAATTTGGCGCGAACATCGTTAGGGTAAAACAACTTACAAATACTTTTTGGCTCAGTATTTAATCTAGTCCCGCGTGTGACCCCCTAAATATAATATTAACAAACACTCCGTTTGGTAATCAGAATTAAAAAATGTCCTTTATAGATTTGTTTTGTTTTCAACAAAGCATGCTTTGACAGCATTATACATTATTTTTGATTTTTCTCTGTTAAATACATTTTGTTTAAATTAAATCAAACCTTAAAAACGTTATTAATTCAGCTTGCCTCTGAAAAATGTACAGGGGAATATTTAAATTCTCACTATGTGGCGCTGTTGGTATTTAAATCAAATGTGTGTCCCTGATACAGTATCAATGGTTGAGCTCACTCTCATTCGTACAAAACCAAACATGCTTTAACCCTTGGAGATTTAATTACGTAATTCCATTTAATAATGATTTTTATGATATAAACAAACGGTGCTTAGGTGGTGCAGTGGTCAATGGGACTAGCCCACTACTGCCAGGGTGAGGGACGGGAGGTCAGACGGAGATCATTGTTGCCGTGTGTATATGTGAGGTTTTAATTATACAGTTTTCTGTCTCTGTTACAGATGTGATCTAATTTGAGTTTGCAGTGAGATGGACTGGATGCAGTCAGATCGGTGAGGCTCAGATATTTTAGCGGGACAAATTAGGGATGTGCTTCCCCGATAATGATTAATCTTAGTAATTTACGAACAACTTTAAGAATGCCATCTTTGTGAGCGTTTCCCAAAAGCCTTCAAGTAGGACTGTGCTAAAAAGTTGATACAGCAAGATATCACAATATTTATTTTCGTGACATTCTACATAGATTTTCAGCAGACATTATATCAAGAAGAAAAAACACATTTTAAATGGGGTGTAAACTCCAATCTCCACTCCTGTAAATGGCGCAGTACAGTGTTTTGAGAATATCTGGAATATCGCAATGTATCGTAATATAATTGTATCGTGACCAAATGTATCGTTGAAATCCTTTCCAATACCATCCCTAATTTTAATGTTTTAAACATCAGTACTTTGGCCTTTAACCCTGATTTTACAATGTCAAGTCAAGTCAGATTTATTTATATAGCGCTTTTTACAATGGAGCATTGTCTCAAAGCAACTTTACAAGTTTAGATTATCTCCTAATAACTACGTCCAATCCCAAATTGAGCAAGCCTAGGGCGACAGTGGCAAGGAAAAACTCCCTATTCTAGGAGAAACCTTGGGAGGACCACGACTCAAAAGGACCCAACCTCCTTGGCATGCGTAGATGATAATCTAAGAGCGAACTAAGTCATGAGTCAAAGTTCGAATAGAATGTGGAAGTATGCACATCGAAAATTAATGGTCCCGGGTATGATGATAAATCTAAAGAGCGAAACTAAAGTCCCATGGAGTCATCGGGTCGAATAAAATGGTGAATTATGCACAATGGAGCTCCTCAGAGAACATCATGTGTGGGCCGGAACTGCTGGGGAACACAGCTCGGAGAGAAAACATAAAATGTAATTTCGTTATTGATTCAGAGCACAAGTGTTTATTAACAATCACTGATGCCATGTCAATCACTGATTGCCAAGTGTAGCATGAAACCGCTGCCCCTCCCCCCCCGGCCTCCTTAGCTCAATGCAGCAGCATCGCTCGAAAGCTAAAAAGGAAGGAGAACGTTATGAACACAGCCAGGAGGGATCACATGAGACTTGGGCAACCCCAACGGCGGCAGAGACAAGAGCACCCACGTCTCTCTTAGCCCCCCAAAGACTCCTTTGACTATGCACACCCCCAGCTCTGCCCTTATCCTAATGAAGATGCTGAGTTCAAGATCAACGGGACCGAGCCTAGTTCAACCAGACCGCCCACTCCGACACTCCCCCGGCTAGCGGACAAGGATGCAGGCCCAGACATGACTCCCAGACTCGGCCTCCGCCAAAACCCAAGCCATGCAAACCTGGTCTAATCTAGTCAAAGCCCTGTGGTAAACGTATGTCTTTAAGCCTAGACTTAAACTTTGGAGAGCGTCTGAGTCTGCGACGAAGTGGGAATTTATTCCATAGTTGGGGGCCATGTATGAGAAAGCCTGTTCCCCCTGCTTGTGCTTTTTTTATATTCTAGGAACTAAAAGAAGTCCTGCAACCTGCGAACGAAGTAGACGAGTTGGATTGTAAAACTCTAAGAGTTCACTTCACTCAGATAATGTGGGGGCAGCCATGTAGAGCTTTATAAGTTTAAGAGTATTTTTTGTAACATGCGGATTTGACTTGGTAAACCCATGGCAGTGATTATAGAACAGGAAGTTGATTATCCAAATTTCTCTAAGTTCGAGTTACACTCGGGCACCTTGCATTCTGAACTAACTGAAGTGTATTTATAGATTTACTAGAGCACCATCCAGTAAGTAAGGGCGTTACAGTATCCCACCTTGAGGTTATAACCGCATGAAAGGTTTTTCTGCATCATAAAAGAGAGTATATTTTCTAAGTTTAGCGATATTACGTAATTGAAAGAAAAGCTTCGAGTGATGCTGCTAATTTGCGTCCTCAAAGGATAGATCTGAATCAAATGTGAGACCCCTAGTTTTTTCACGACGAACTGGGCAATACTGGACAGCCATCAGATTTAGGATAGAATTGTAGCTAACCTTTCTCTCACAGCCTTGGGGTCCCCACTAATAACCTCAGTTTTTATCTGCTTTAAAGTAAGAAAATTAAATAACATAAACTCATCCAAGTCTTTTTATTTCCTTTACACAGTCCTCCATTTTTGTTTTATTTTAAGGCTGTCATTAGTTTTGGCTGATATGTACAGCTGTGTACATCTGCATATCAAGTGTAAATTAATGCCAATGTGTACGAATAACTTGAGCCTGTGTTACATGTACAGAGAGAATAAAGCTGGCATCACTGACCCCTGGTCATGCCCATACTTCACTTTGAGAGCTTAATCTGAGATATTTATAGGACAAACTGGGACGGTCAGTTAAGTAGGATTTAAACAAGAAGTGGCTGATCCCTTAATCCTAATATTTTTCTATCCGTTTATAAACAAAATCATGATCTATAGTGTCAATGCTGCACTTTAAATCTAACAGAACAAGAAAAGAACCAACATTGTCCTTATCTGAGGCATTAACCAGTCATTAAGTACCCCCTAAGTATGCTGTTTCATTACTATGATGGGGCCTGAAGCCAGACTAAATGTTTCAAATAAATTTCATTCCTTGGAGGTACTACAGAGCTGCTGATAGACGGCTTTTTCTAAGATGTTGGAACAGAAACCGGTAGAATTTGAAATTGGGTCTATAATTAGATTCACACAAGGGTCAAGATTGCTTTTTTAATCAGTTGGTTGATAACGGCAGACTTAAGGATTTGGGCACAAACCTAAGGGAAGGGATGAATTTAAAATAACTAACACTAGCTTTCCTATAAACCTAGGTAATACTTGTTTGGTAGACTGTATGATTGGATCTAAAAAACTTTGATGACCTTAGACGAGCTGATCGTGCGGATTTTCAGTATTAGTACTTGGGGTAAAAAGGTTTCTTAATCTTGAATTTACGGCTAATTGAACATATGGTTCTTCACTATGCTGCTCTGGGAAGGTTGCTGGACAGTTTTGGTGATGTTATGAGCATTGATTTTTTATGCCTAATTTTTCTATCTTTATCATAAAGAAAGTCATTAAATCATTACTGTTAAAATTACACAGAATGGGAGAGTCCACTTTCTGTTGGGGTTTTTTTTGTTAATTGGAGACGTATTAAAGAAATCTTGGATTATTCTTATTTTTCTCTAGATTGAAGAAATTAATGCAGCTTTAGCTTTAGTGAGGGCATGCTTACTCTGCCATGCTGTCCCTCCAAGCAATCTTAAACACCTCCAATTTACTATGTCTCCACTTGCGCTCTAAATGCCGTGTTCTTTGCTTTAAGGTACGGGTGTGGTCATTATACCATGGTGCTAGCAATTTCTCTCCTCCAGTAAAATGACAGAAAGCAATCGATTCATTAAATATCACAATGTGTGTGTTTATAATGAATTAAAATGACACAATGTAGTGTTTCTGTTCGTATCTGTACAACTTTTGCATGTTTTTGAACAATGTTATTGTCCCCAACATTACCGTGCATTACGGCAACAGCCTACGATTTCAGTAGTGAATTATTTGATTATGTCATAATCATGGAAACAAAGACTGGCATGTCAGATATATGAGATGTTTTAATGTCTGGATAGTTTAATCCTGTATTCCTCCTGATCATAGAGCAGGTTTATTCAGCATCATTAACATTTAGGCCATACTGTGGAATTTTATGTATGAAAAAATGAAATGTTTACATTATTTATATTTATTTAAACTGCATCTTATACTAGTTGTTGACTTGCTTTAGCAAATCTCTGACCTAACATCTTGTTTTCCTCAGTTGTAGCCGTCGTTAAGTTTTTACTTGACATAATTAAGCAAAAGTTTTTTACTAATTCTGTTTTTCAAAAAGTTTTTATTAATATTGTTTTGTTTTCTAGGAAAGTTTCATTTTCATACAACCAGAGCTATGAAAATTAAGCCTCATTTTTCCGTTTTAATATAAAGTCCCTTTATAGCTCTACAGACATGTCAAAGCTACTAAAACTTACAAAACTGAGCGTTATTGTTGGTAAATTATCTCTTGATATTTATTCATTAATTTTTTTGTGTATGTGGTGTATTTTATGTATTCCCCAAATGTGCGGTTCTTCCAATAAAAAAATAAAAATAACAACTCCGTTGCTGTCTGTAGAACCAACACGCCAGTGAGTATTTTAAAGGAAACGAGCGGCCTTATGAAAGGTCAGAATACTCTTAAAGTTACGAACAAGTACAGCATTAGTTACGAAGGATTTTGGGTAATGTTCTTAAATGTAGTGTTCTTAGGTTACGAAATACTTAGTGTTACGGACGTTTTGGAGCATTCTGGTTTGGTGGAATATTACTAAGGTGGGGAGTGCAAAATATAAAATTTACAGTATATTGTTGTATTTTTATTAGGGGTGGCCAATATGGTAAAAAATATTATATCACGATATTTAAAGACATTTTTACGACACACGATATTTATCACGATGTATGTAATAATAGACAAAATGCATCAGTAGCAAAAGACGTTCCTTTTTTATTTCTTTAGTGTAAACAATGGACATTTTTTTGTGTAAGTATTTAACAATAAAACTTTAGTCTCTTATTGACTAGAAACATTGGGTTTAAAATTGTGAACAAAATGCACTAAGCTGTGTATCATCTGCATAGCAGTGGAAACTAATGCCATGTTTACGAATAACTGAGCCTAGTGGCAGCATGTACAGAGAGAATAAAAGCGGGCCAAGCACTGACCCCTGTAAATGTAAATGTTCTGGAGCAGAAATCCTAATTTCATTCTCTAATGAACAAGAACAATAAAGCCATTACCTTATCTTGTCTTACTGTAGCTTCATCAGATATTAAATAACCGGGAGAAAACATAATTTTGTTATTTCTGAAGAATACCACTTCAAAATAATGTGTACTTTTATTGTATAAATATTATTCAATATAATTATTTAATATAATTTTATGCAGGGCTTGGTGATAAACCGGTTCAGCCGTTTTTTTTTTTTTGCCGCTATGAGCGCTGCTGAGCTTTGAGTAGTCTTAACAGCTAGGCGACCACTCCACTATGGACCAAAAGGTCCAGGGTTCAAATCCCACCTCTGCCAAGCTGCCACTGTTGGGACTTGCCACTTAAGCAAGGCCCTTAAACCACAATGGCTTGGATTGTAAAACTTTATCAATTGTAAGTCACTCTGGATAAGGGTGTCTGCTAAATTCTGTAAATGTACATGTTAACAGCTGGGAAAAGCTCCGTAAGGTTAAAGAACAGAACACAGAACTGGATTATAAAGCAAAGTGAGATGTTAGATAACCTTGTTATGAACGCAGTAACTCTGGAGGCTGATTCAGAGTAATGATTAACCCACAGAATTCGGGGGATCTTACTGGAGCAAAAATACTTCAGCCAAAAATAGGCACCTCTCCCTTTTAAGCTCTGTTTTTAAGACATTGCAGATTGGACAATAAAATCTGTTTACATTCGGCGACTGTTTCATGCACTGTGATTTGTGTAATTTTGTGGGGTGAAGTAAACCTTATAGTAATCAAAGCTTTCATTATTTACAAATGTAAATTCAGATTTAGCTGGGTTTTTCTTAGTGTGTTCAGCTTCAACCGATAAGGCCTTCAGTCACATATTCAGTGGTGCTAGAAAGTTTGTGAACCCTTTAGAATTGTCTAGATTTCTGCATAAATATAACCTAAAAGTCAAGTTAGATTGAATTCTATACATTTACAGCATTTAGAAGATGCCCTTATCCAGAGCGACTTACAATTGATACAGTCTTACAATCCAAGCCATTGTGGGTTAAGGGCCTTGCTCAAAGACCCAACAGTGGCAGCTTGGCAGAGGTGGAATTTGAACCCTGGACCTTTTGGTCCATAGTCCAGTAGCTTAACCGCTAGGCTACCACAGTCTACAGCGCTTTTTACAATGCAGCATTGTCTCAAAGCAACTTTAGAATTTTAGATTATCTCCTAATTCTATGTCCAATCCCAAATTGAGCAAGCCTAGGGCGACAGTGGCAAGGAAAAACTCCCTAAGCGTTATAAGGAAGAAACCTTGGGAGGACCAAGACTCAAAAAGGGACTCAAGCTCCTTAGACGGCATAGATGATAAATCTAAGAATGAAGCTAATTTAGCTAAACTAATAAGTCTTGGAGTCATATTTCAAATTAAATGTAAAATATGCACATCGGCATTAAGTAGTTCAACACACAGAGTCACTCCAGGATTCTGAGTCTAAGCAGGAAAGTCCTTGGCTGCACTTTGTCCCCAGCCAACGAGAGGAGGAAGAGAGTTACTGCCCTCTGGTGTGGCCCAGGTATGGTGGGGCTGGAGCTGATGAAGGAAATGTCATCAGATTTTCACACAAGTCCTAAAAGTAGATAAAGAGAACCCAGTTAAACAAATGAGACAAAAATATTATACGTGGTCATTTATTTATTGAGGAAAATGATCCAATATTACATATTAGTGAGTGGCAAATTAGCAGTTAATTTGAAGGTGAAATTAATCAGGTGTTTCAATCAATGGGATGCCAATCAGGTGTGAGTGGGCACCCTGTTTTATTTAAAGAACAGGGATCTATCAAAGTCTGCTCTTCACAGCACATGTTTGTGGAAGTGTATCATGGCACGAACAAAGGAGATTTCTGAGGAACTCAGAAAAAGAGTTGTTGATGCTCATCAGAGTGGAAAAGGTTACAAAAACCATCTATAAAGAGTTTGGACTCCACCAATCCACAGTCAGACAGATTGTGTACAAATGGAGGAAATTCCAGACCATTGTTTACCCCTCCCCAGGAGTGGCCGACCAACAAAGATCACTCCAAGAGCAAGGCGTGTAATAGTTGGTGAGTCACAAAGGACCCCAGGGTAACTTCTAAGCAACTGGAAGGCCTCTCTCACATTGGCTAATGTTAATGTTCATGAGTCCACCATCAGAAGAACACTGAACAACAATGGTGTGCATGGCAGGGTTGCAAGGAGAAAGCCATTGCTCTCCAAAAAGAACATTGCTGCTCATCTGCAGTTTTGCTAAAGATCACGTGGACGAGCCAGAAGGCTATTGGAAGATGTTTTGTGGGAGGATGAGACCCAAATAGAAACTTTTTGGTTTAAAAGAAAAGCGTTATGGTTTGGAGAAAGGAAAACACTGCATTCCAGCATAAGAACCTTATCCCATCTGTGAAACATGGTGGTGGTAGTATCATGGTTTGGGCCTGTTTTTTTGCTGCATCTGGGCAGGACGGCTTGCCATCACTGATGGAACAATGAATTCTGAATGATATCTGAGAATTCTAAAGGAAAATGTCAGGACATCTATCCATGAACTGAATCTCAAGAGAAGGTGGGTCATGCAGCAGGACACCGAACCCTAAGCACACAAGCCGTTCTACAAAGAATGGTTACAGAAGAATAAAGTTCATGTTTTGGAATGGCCAAGCCAAAGTCCTGACCTTAATCCAATGGAAATGTTGTGGAAGGACCTGAAGCGAGCAGCTAATGTGAGGAAACCCACCAACATCCCCAGAGCTGAAGCTGTTCTGTACGGAGGAATGGGATAAAATTCCTCCAAGCCGGTGTGCAGGACTGGTCAGCAGCTTTCAAGCACCACTGTAATCGATTCTGTGCCGATCATCCACACATGAAACGTGCAGCGCTTTTACTTGCTGTGCTTTTACTAACTATAATTTATAATTCAGTTGAAGTTTGTAAAGTTTCGACCTCTCGAGAGTTTTTTTAAGAGACATGTTTAAGGGTTTGTCTGCTGATGAGAAGGAAGCGATATAGGTTTTGGTTGTGTTTTGAGTGCTACTTATTCTAGCTAAGTAGGGTCCCTAAATACCACATTACTGAAGAGTGCGCCAGAAATAAGTGGACAGTGAACCATTTTGAACACAACCATGTGTTCTGCATGGAAGCTCTTTGGTGTGTATGGTTTGAATGGTGAAAATAAGCCATGAAGGATCAACTCGGAATTAGTTTTTTTTTATTTTTTTTGCTACTGCTATTTGTTGACTCTCACATATGTGTATATATATATATATATATATATGTGTGTGTGTGTGTGTGTGTGTGTGTATTTGTTTATTTATTAGAGATTCACTGAATGCTCTGTAAAAAGAGATGGCAGGGGCTGCTGGCCTGTGCCTGGCTCTGCGCTCTCGTTAGCTTTAGCCTCTTTGACTTTGTTTGCTTTGTCAAACTCTGCATAATCAGCGGGGTGATGCTGTTTTAAACGTCTTATTAAATCCATCATTCCGATCGTTCCTGGAGCTGATCCCTCACGGCTATTTTCACCATGTATGTAATACAAACAGCACGCTGCAAAAGTTTCCATGCCGGAGACATGGTTGTGTTCAAAATAAGTAACAAAGCCCTTAGTAGTGTCCCAAGTCCATCCATCAGTAATGCTGAAAGTAAAGTCTTAAAGACGGAGCTTAAAAGAAAGATGTGCCTTTTTTTTTTTTTTGGCGGAAGTATTTTTTTTCACTCTGGTAAGACACCCTGAATTCAGTGGGATAACCATTGCGCAGAGTTACTGCGTTCATAATGGGGTTCTTCTTTGCATCTCCAATCCCACTTTATAATCCAGTTCTGTTCTTTAATCTGACGGAGCCTTTCCCAGCTGTTAACAGATTGTTTCTACACTGTGATGTATGTTATGCTAACCTGACTAGCTTTACCCAGCATGCTGTTCGGTGATGTAGTTCTACTCAGAGCTCAGCAGTGCTCGTAGCAGGGAAAAAATATTATGTAATTTGCTGCTCATTTGTTAGAGCAGTGTTTCTGCCGGTTGAACCGGTATATCACCCAGACCTGCTACAAAACTATACAGAAGCCCACTCCCCCGTGCAAAAAAAATATCGTGATATACCGTGAAACCAGTAGAATTCTTAAAAATACTGTGATACAAATTTTTGGTCATACCACCCAGCACTAATTTTTTGTAATAATTTAAGCAGAAAATAAACTTTTGTTCCACTGCAGTCTGAGAGTAGGAGTATACGCCAGCTGGTATTCAAAAATGGACTTGCATTAGTTGAAACAGTCAAGGTTTTATAATCCAATTAGACAGACGATGCATAGTTATTAATGATGCACGATATATCGGCGGCCGATCTATTATTTGCCGACATATGGATTTATCAGCACCGGCCCGGTATTAGAATTTTAGCAGATACTGTAACTGATAATTATATGTATTATATTAGATAATTCTATTATATATATGTATTTGTTTTTTCTTTTGGCTGTTATTCATTTAGCAAAATATCTGATCTTGCTCTATAGTTGTGTATGCAGCTTTTATTCTTTCTTTTGACTTCTCAATCTTAAGCTTTCTTATACACTTAGTACCAATTTACATTTACATTTATAGCGTTTAGCAGACGCCCTTATCCAGAGCGACTTACAATTGATACAGTCTTACAATCCAAGCAATTGTGGGTTAAGGGTCTTGCTCAAGGACTCAACAGTGGCAGCTTGGCTGAGGTGGGATTTGAACCCTGGACCTTCTGGTTCATAGTCCTGCACCTTAACCACTAGGCCACACCAATTCAAGGCTTTTTAAAAAAAAAAAAAAAAAAAAAGATTCTTAACTTTTTAAAGGTTGAAAATAAAAAGGAATGAAACCATTTTTCCTTTGAGCGAACAGCAACTTATGTTTACAGTAATTGTCATGTCTGATTTAACCATTTTATTGCTTGTTATTATTTTATTTTATAGCTAAATTGATTTTCTGATCCAGGTTTTAACAGCAGTTCATGTATGGATTCTAATGTGAATGTTTTTTAAATGCAGAGAGGTTAAATTTCTGGTTTTAATATAGGTATCGGCTTCAATAATGTGCTAAGCATTAGTTATCGTTTCGGCCCAAGAAATTCAACATCGGTGCATCCCTAATCGTTACACACCTAGTAGCAGCAGATTTTTAAAAGTTGAGATTCAAATATTATCCCATACTTACAAAAAAAAGTAGTGATTTATTTAAAAAATGTGCTGCACTTCATTCATTTAAACAGGACTAATTACACTCTTCATAATGAAACATGCAGCAGATGAGTGTTCTTTAGGTACTGACGATATCCTTTATACGCTCAGAATAGTATATTGTCTATCACGATGACAAAATTCATCACGATACGATAAAATATTAAATATCTGATCAATATCAGCCCTAATTGTTATTCTGCCTTACTACATGTAGAAGGTGTGCGTTATTAACGATTATTTTGTGTTTAATGGTGTTGTATGAGGGAGGGGGAATATAACATCTTGATTTGTAACTGTACTTTAATTTTGGTTCAGATTGAAAGAGGACCCGAAGCTTCCAGCTCCGTGTGCTCTCTGGCCTGTGGATCTCAGGCTGACTCGGGTTGATTGGGATCAGCTGATCCTGAGGTTTCAGGGCCAGTACGTCACCATCTGTGAGCTGGACTACAACATCCTACAGGTGGAGCTCCAGAATGCTCAGAAAGCACCCGTGTGTGTGGAGGTGGGAGATTTCTGCCTGGTAGAGGACGTCCGGTCTGGGCGCTGGTACAGGGGGCGAGTTGAACACCGGGTGGGGGGTATGATGGACATCTTCCTGCTGGATCACGGAAACATTTTGAGGGTGGAGCCCGGCCGTTTATCGTCTCTCTCCGACGCATTACTGATGCTCCCCCCGAAGATCGTGTGCGGATTCATCGCTAACGTGCTGCCACTTCAAAAACGTTGGGACGAGGCCGCTGAAAAGTATTTCTCCTCCCTGGTGGGCAGACGGATCGAAGGGTATGTCCACGGCCTCCTGCCGAACAAAGTGCTGATCCTGGAGGTTCCTGAGGTGACGGAGGATTTGTTACGGCTGCATTTGGGCCGGCACGTGGCCACCGAGACCTTTCTGTTTCTGGCAGAGCTGCTGAGCCAGGCGAGAATCCAGCAAAGCCGCGAATCCGTTCCTGATCTGCTCCTGGACAAGCAAATCGCACAGGAGATCAGCTTCAAATCATCCAGCCTGTGTTATTTTGGGAGCATCCTGTCGATCGGGGGCTCGAGGCTCACAGTCGGAGAGAGGAAACGGGTTCGGATCAGCGCCGCCGTCAGACCTGGGCTGTTTTACTGTCAAGTCACGTCTGCGATGAAGATGCTCTCGGATATATCCGACAGGCTGGGGAGGGTCTGCGAGTCTGAGAGCTATTCCAGAGGGAATCCCGCCGAGAATATGGGCCTGCTTTGTGCTGTCAAAGGGAAGGACGAGCACTGGCACCGGGGCGTCGTACAGTGTCTCCCGGTGAACTCCAGACTCAGGATTGCGTTTGTGGATCACGGATATTGCGACTCTGTGCAAGCCGAGAACGTCCTCCAGCTGCCGCCAGACTTCCTCCTGACGCCCATCCTGACCTTCCCGTGTTCCCTGTCCTGCCTGGACCGGGACGACGAGGAGCTTAAGAGCCAGCAGCTCCTGCTTCTCCGGGACGGGCTGCTGGGAGACGACCTGGAGGTGACGGTGGAGGGTCTGAGTGATGACCCGAACGTTTATTCGGTCTCTCTGAGCGGCACGAGCAAGGACAGGCCGAGGTACTGCCCAGAGTCGAAGGTCGAAACGGTTCCGCTTAATGACCTGCGGGACGGCTCCGTGTTCGAGGGATACGTGGAGCACGTTCGGAGCCCGACGGATTTCTGGATGAGGACGGCTCAGAGTAACGAGCGCTTTGAAGCCATGATGATGAAGCTAAGCGAACGTTTCGCGCCGCTACGGCTGCACGAGGATGTCCTGTCAGACCCGGAGCCTGGCGTCCTCTGCTGCGCCATGTACGAAAAAGATCTGCATTATTACCGAGCTCAGGTGGTGAAGTCGCTTGAAAACGGCGCTGAGGTGTTCTTTATCGATTTCGGGAACACGGAGAAGGTTCCCGGGATGCTGATTAAGAAACTCCCTCTGGAATTTCGAATGGAACCGGCGTTTGCCTTCAGCTGCTCTTTGGCCCACGTCGCCCCGTTGGAGGACGTCTGGACCATTTCAGCGACCGAATTCTTCAGGAAAGCGACGTACAACAAAATGCTCCTGGCTCACGTCGCGCACAGGCGCAGCGCCGACGAGACGTTCGTGGTGGATCTGTACAAACAAGGAACGAAGAGGAGCGAGAGCGTGGCGTTTATGATGACTGACCAGAATCTGGCCCATTACTGGAAGTACAGTCCTCCCACAGTGCCACCTGTTGGGCTTTTGAAAGGAAAACAGAAAGCAGAAAACAGGCCGGTTAGAATCCCGCAGCAAATTGTTCCAAAGCAGGAAGTCGTTAAGGAAAAAAACGACGTGGTGAAGACGTTGAAGATCCAAAAGTTTCAGGTCGGATCCGAAATAAGAGTGCACTGCACCCACGTCGGGACCCCGTCTGATTTCTGGTGTCAGAACCTGAAGCACAAATCCGATCTGGATGTGTTAATGGAAAAACTCCAGGCCTTTTATGAAAGATTCTCTCCCGTCTTCGAATCTCGGTCGCCGTGCTGCGCCGTCAGGCTGCGCCAGGACGGCCGATGGTACCGAGGCTGTATCCACGCTGTTCAAACCAGCCACGCCCAGGTCATCCTGGCGGATTACGGAGCGACCGTGAACGAAGAACTGCGCAACCTCCGAGCGCTGGCACCAGAATTCCTGCAGCTTGAAAGCCAGGCGTTTCGGTGCAGCCTGTACAACGCGATCGAGCCGGTCGGCAAAAGCGTGTGGTCTGAAGAAGCGTGCGCTCTGTTTAAGGACCTTACATCGGGGCGTAACCTGACCTGTAAGATCCTCTGTCAGTTCAGCGTCCTGAACCGAGGCCTGTACAACGTGGCTGACCTGTACACGCCCGTCCAACGCGTCAGCTCCTACCTGGTGGAGAAAGGTGTCGCTGTGAGGATACAGAGCCCAAAACCGATCCTGTCGTCTGCCACTCCATTGTCATTCGTTTATTCTTCATTTAACATCATCCCCGGAAGCGAGGAGCTAGTGCACTGTACGCACGTCGTTAGTCCGTGGGAAATCTACATTCAGCTTGGCAGGAACACCCAAATCATAGATCAGATCCTGAAAAAAGCCGAGGAACTCGCCGAGGAACTCTTGGCTCAGGCACGTCCCGGTCCGGACAAACCCGGCTCCGTGTGCTTGTCCAGATATTTTGCCGACTGCAGCTGGTACAGGGCGTACGTTTGGCCCGCTCGGTCCTCGCTCCACTGCAACGTTTACTTTGTGGATTTCGGAAATAAGCAGGTTTCCGAAAAGAGGAACGTGCTCACAATTCCTGTGGAGGAGCCCGAGCTGCTGTTCGTACCAATGCAGGCTCTGAGGTGCCGCCTTTCGGGAGTGCCAGAGGAGGAAAATCAGGCTGAAGTGAACACCTGGCTCGAGAAGAACGTCCTCAACAAGGAGCTGAAAGCCAAGTTTGTATCGGCTGACCAGTGTGGGCACTTCATCTGTGAGTTTTTTGAGGGCGATGTGAATGTTAACGAGAAGGTCAGAGAGATGATTTTGACGGAAAACAAAAAAACCTTTGAAACAAGTACAAAAGCTCAGAACAGGGTTGTAAACAAAAACAAGAAGACAGCCAAACTTCAAAAACAGAGCAGTGTTAAAGAGAAACCAAGTATAAAGCCCAAAAACAAGCCAGTCCGCGAACGAGCTCGGGCATGTACTCGACTCTCCAAGCTGTCCGATCTCCCGAGCCCCAAAGTCAGCCCAGGATTTAAAAAGGTGGCCTTCATTTCTCACGGCGACTCCACCCAGGGCTTTTTCATCCAGATGGAGGATGATGAGCAGAGCCTCCTTAATCTGGGGCGGGATCTAAACGGCGGGAGCAGGAACGGTGTCGCCTCGCACGTCGAGCTTGGAGATCTGGTGGCAGCTGAGTACCATGAGGACCAGGCATTATATCGGGCCGCTGTCGTCAGCCTGGCATCCGGCGCCGTATCGGTCGAGTTTATCGACTACGGGAACACGGCCAGTGTGGATGAGAAGAAGCTTTACTTTTTAACAGAAAGGTTTCTGTGTGAGGCTCGATTCAGCCTCCGCTGCACCCTCTCCAAATCTCACCAGGACGGAAAGTCTTTTCTGAAGCAGGCGCAGGGTAGCGCGATCTTGGTGGAGTTTGTAAAGGATCTGGGACAGGCGTGGGAGGTGAACGTCAAGCTCCATCGTCCTGCGCATCTTTATGAATCTGCTTCAGACAAATCCAAGCTGAATGACTCAAATTCGATAGATGAAAACAAATCCGAATTACAGAGTTCTGAGATCGAGAGTCCTCCCTCCAAGGCGCTTCAGAATATAAGATCTAAGCGCAAGGGCCGATCGAGACTTTTGTCTAAACTTAAACGCACCCAGACACCACAAATTCCAAACAAACCCCCTCCTAACGAGCACGCATGGACCTTCTTGAACAATCCCACCAATCAGATCCAGCAACTTTCCCATGCTCCTGTTCAAACGGATCATGAGTACGTCGGAGTCGCGGCGTCTGTGACCACGCCTGGAGAATTCTGCATCACCCTGGATGATTTGTTTCTCGTCATGATCGACGTGTCGAACGTCCTCCAGGATCTAATGCAGCTTCTCCCCGTCCTGCCCGAGTCCCAGCTCGTACCCGGGGCAGCCTGCCTGCTGAGGGACGACCGCAAGCAGAAGTGGTGCAGAGCGGAGATCCTGAGCAGCGACCCCGCCTCCGTGCTCCTTAACCTGGTCGATTACGGCCACTGCACCCAGCTGGGACGCCCGGATCTCCACAAGGTCAGGGCGCTCCCCGAACGGCTCGCGGCGTTACCCAAAATCACCTACCCGTGCCGCCTGAGGGGCATCAGACCGCCGGATGAGCAGCGGTGGTCCGACCAGGCCGTCATCTTCTTCCAGGAGGCGGTATGTCAAAAGGATCTCCACGTCTACTTCAGACAGTTTGTATCAGAAGCTCAGTGGGAGGTCGACGTCGTCATCGAGGGCACAAACGTTGCTAAGGACCTGGTGGACGCCGGACACGCCGCGTACGTGGACGCCGTGCTCGGGCTCAGGTTCCAGCAGAGGTTAGGATCGGGACGGGACGCAGAGTGTGAGGAACTAGAGAAAGCTTCAAGTGAAGAAGCATCATCTCCAGAGACTGAGAGTCCGGGTCGACCCGGGTCAGGCCGAGAACCATGTCATGGTACTCCACCGTCAGGATTAAAACAGTGTAAGTGCCACCAACTCATAGCTACAGCAGGACGCTCCGACAAAAACACACCTAAAGCCGAGTCCCAGAGGTTTTAGTTCCAGACTCTGATTTTATAAAGGCTGGAGATCTTATAGGGTCACTATTTACAAACCAAATCTCCATTCCTTTAGAGATTATCATTATCAAATCTTTATAAAAACACATCCCTAAAAATAATCAATCAGTAACTAGAAAACAGCATCATCTGTAAAATGCACACAGGCTGTAACATAAACAAAGCAGCTTCTTAAGCATCTTCTTAAGATCAAATGAAAACACATCTCACTTTTCCTATTTTATCTACAGGATTGCATTTATTCTTATTTAAAGAAGAAATAACGGAAAGAATGAAATGGAACAAAAGAAAGCAAATAGAAAAATTAACAAAGTAAAAGATGAAAACAAAAAAAGATAAAAGGACAGCAAAAGAGAAAAGTAATGAATAAAGAAAGAAAAGCAGAAAAATAAAGAGAAAAATAATTAAAGGGGAAAAGCACAGAAAAGAAAAGGAATGAAAAGATAAAAAAAGAAAAACAAAAGGAAATGAATGAGAGCAAATCAATCAAAAGAGAGAACAAAGTGGAATATAAACTGGAATGAAACTTTAAAATTATATATATAAAATGAAAAAGAAAAATAAAGAACATTTTAAAAAAGTAATTAGAAGATAATTTTATTAAGAAAATAAGAAATATATATAAAAGAAAAAAAGTAAGCAATGTAAATAAATGCAGGATAAAAGACAAAGCAAGTGAAGGAAAAAGTTAAACAAAGAAAGGAAGGAAAAGACAAATAACAGAAAGAATGGAAAAAGAAAGAAAATAAAATAAAAAATATAGAAAAGAAACAGTAAAATACAAAAACAAAAAAAGACAGGAGGAAAAGGGTAGAAGTAGTGAGTAAATAAAAACAATACAAAAACAAATAGCAAATAATTAAAGGGAAAACAAGAATAGAAAAGACAGAGCAAACAACATAAAAAACTAAAAAGAAGGAAAAACAAAAGGAAATGAATGGGAGCAAATCAAATCAAAAGGGAGAAAAAATAAAGGGTAATATACAATAAACTAGAGTGAAAGTAAAAAGCTAATAAAAGGAAAAAGGTAGAAAAATAAAGAACAGCTTAAAAAGAGAAAAATTTTCATACAAAAAAAAAATCATAAATATATAAAAGAAGAAAAAACAGAAGTAAACAAAGAATGTAAATAAATACAGGGTAAAAGGCAAAACAAGAAAAGAAAGGAAAAAGTTCAACAAATAAAGAAAGGAAGAAAAATAAATTTAATAAAGACAAAAAAAATCATGGAAATAAAAAGACGAAACATAAAAACAACATAATAGGAAAAGCCTTTCATTTAGATCTTATTTCAGTATTTTAATTTGATTTTAGCCTTTGAGTGCAGGAATTTATAAAGAACTCTGATAAATCTATAAAACGGTAAATTTAGAAATAAATGTTAGACGGTAAAATTAGGTGTTGGCATGATTAGGTCGGGGAGTGTTCACTCATCTCTGTGAAGTGCGTGTAACGTTTGTTTAGAGTTGTGTGTATTTACACAGCTTTGGTTCTGTGTGTGTTTGTATTTGACAACAATTTAACCACAAACTAAGGGAGCACTCGCACTGAGCACGGTTGCCTTGAACCGCGCCTGAGAGCGAACGGGGAGGCGGGACAGACGCTCTGGCCGCACTCTCACTAGGCTCACACAGAAACGCGTGCTGGCGCAGCACCCTTGATGGCTGTACAGATGTGATCGGGTAATCGCATGCATTTGTGCCGTTCTTTGGCTTAGTTTTGTGCGCGCTGTGCAGCTGCCTCCTAAAAATCTTCCTCTGCAGCACGAGAAGCCGAAAATCAGTGCGTCACATCATCAATGCACTTATTATAAGGCTTATTAGGGCTGTGTGTCGGCACCAACAAAGAGAAACAAAATGTCACATATAGCAAGGATGAAGTCCACTGTGCAGCACGAGATGCCGGAACTCATTGAGCTGCATCATCAGTGCACTTTATTATAAGGCTTATTAGGGCTGTGTGTCGGCACGCACAAAACGAAACCAAAGAGAGGCACAGAAGTACGTGATTACCTCATCACATGTGCACAACCATGCAGTGAAGCGTGCTGTGAGAGCGCGTGTGAGATGACGAAAGCGTGCCGAAGCGCGATTCATGAATCGTATCCCAGCATGATTTGGAGATCTCACACTAGCCAAACGAACCGCGCTCAGGTACCAAACACTCACGAACGCAGTTCAAATTGCCTAGTGTGAGTACATCCTAATTATCTCACACACCCAACTATAAACATTTCTGTGTGTAAAACTCTCTTAATGTTGGAGTTGAGGGATTAATATATACATTATTTCATTACCTTTGTGCCGATTTATTTATTTATTTATTTATTTATTATAATTATTATATTCTTTACGATACGTTTTGGTCTAGATTAATCACTGTTCCACAGTCATGTTACAACGTTCTTGGTGATGATTATAAACAGTAATGATGTTCATTACAATTAATATAAGTGGTTATAATGTTATTTACGATTAATATAAAGTTTCTGATTTTCTTTACAATTATCATAAGTGGTTACGATGTTCTTTACGATGATTATAAAATTACGATGTTCTTTACAATCATTATAATGGACTATGATGTTCTTTATTATTATAAACAGTTACTATATTTTTTATGATAATATAAATGGTTATCACGTTCTTTATGATGATTATAAAGTTATGTTGTTTACGATTATAAAAAATGTTACAACATTCTTTACAATAATTATAAACGGCTACGATATTCTTTATGATTAATGTAAATGCTTACCATGTTTTTTTGTGATTATTCTAAACAATTACGATGTTCTTTTTGATTATAAACAGTTACAATATTCTTTGCGATTATTTTAAACGGTTACGATGTTCTTTTTTTCAGGTTTGCTGATGTGAGCGGATTCACCAACAGTAAGTACAAACATTCTCTTATTGTATTTTCAAATTTTATTTTATTACATGTTTTATAAAACTGGTTGATGTATGAGTGCAGATGAACACACAGCGCTTACTTACACAGGAAGTTACGAAAGTTATGTAAGAATACAGATAATTTTTATTACAATACACTTATACAATACGATAGATAAAATCCTCCAGTAAGGAGGCAGTTGTCAGTCGTGTTTGAATGCAGGTGTGTTTGGGGGCATGGCTTTGGATGAAACACTGGATTAAACATTATTAAATGGCTGATGATGATGTACCGGTGTTTGTTCAGCAGGTGAAACTGGAGCAGAGGAACTGCAGCCTGTACCTGATCACAATTATACTTTATCTTTTAGTAGTTTATTTCACTTAATTTAGTCCAAACTAATCCGTTGTTTATTTTTGCCTTAAGTGAAGAATATTATAAAGAGTTAAGAATAGGTTTGCTTTATTATCAGTGAATAAAAAGAAAGCAGAGTGTTGTGTTTTTTTTTTTTGTTTTTTTTTTTAGTTATGTTATTTTAAGTAAATTATATGCGGAGTAAATAAACACCTGCATGTGTGTGTTTGTGAGTGCGTGTGTGTGTGTGAGTGTGTGTGAGAGAGTGAGTGTGGAATTTGGAAATGTTGTGTAATAATAATGAGTGTTGGGGTTAATGTGTTAAGTACAGGTAATTCTTGTAATCACATTCGTTACTTACGTTACTTATACTTCTAAGTGATAATTACTTTACGTTTATTATAAACAGTTACTTTATAATCATTTTGTTCTTTACAGTCATTATAAAAGGTTACAATGCTCTATGATTCATAAACTGTTATGATATTCTTTATGATTAATATCAACAGTTGATATTGAAAAATATAACTTACAGTGGAACCTCGGAATTCAAATGCTTTTTTTATACGATGTTCTTTACAATCACAATAAACATGACGTTCTTTACGATTATTATAAAGGTTACGATGTTCTTTACATTTATTATAAACAGTTAGGATATTCATTATGATTAATATAAACAGTTACTGTTGATAAGTAAACAGTGAAGTCAGATCGATTTATATAGCGCTTTTTACAATGGAGCATTGTCTCAAAGCAACTTTACAAGTTTAGATTATCTCCTAATATCTACGTCCAATCCCAAATTGAGCAAGCCTAGGGCGACAGTGGCAAGGAAAAACTCCCTGAGTGTTATAGGAAGAAACCTTGGGAGGACCAAGACTCAAAAAGGGACCCGACCTCCTTGGGCGGCGTAGATGATAAATCTAAGAACGAAACTAAAGTCATGGATTCATAGTTTGAATAAAATGTGAAGTATGCACATCGGCATTAAGTGGTCTGGGTATGATGGGGCTGGAGCTGATGACGGAAGCAGCTTGAGTGAAGCTGCAGCGGATGAACATCATGTGTGGGGCTGGAACTGGTACCGGGACACAGTTCTAAGAGTTAACAGATAATGTAATTAGTTATTGACTAAGAGCACAGTGTCTATTAACAATCAATGACGCCACTGATGTGTAGCATGAGACCTCGGCAGCATTAGCCATAGCAGCATAGCTAGAAGGAAGAGAACTGGTAGGTAACAAAGCCAAGAGGGATCACATGAGACATCGGCAACCCCACGGGAGTCAGAAGACATCAACCCTGCGGCAAATAAGTATGTCTTCAGCCTAGACTTTAAAATTTTTGGAGAGTGTCTGAGTCTCAAACGAAAGTGGGAACTTTATTCCATAGTTGGGGGGTCATGTATGAGAAAGCCTTTCCCCCTGCTGTGACTTTTTTAAATCTAGGAACTAAAAGAAGTCCTGCACCCTGCGAACGTAGTAGACGAGTTGGATTGTAAAACTCTAAGAGGTCACTCAGATAATGTGGGGCCAGGCCATGTAGAGATTTATAAGTTATAAGAAGTATTTTGTAATCAATGCAGAATTTGACTGGTAACCAGTGTAGTGATGATAGAACAGGAGTGATATGATCAAATTTTCTAGTTCGAGTTAGTACTCGGGCAGCTGCATTCTGAACTAACTGAAGTTTATTTATAGATTTACTGGAGCATCCAGTAAGTAAGGCGTTATAGTAATCCAACCTTGAGGTTATAAACGCATGAAAAAGTTTCACTGCATCATTAAAAGAGAGGATATTTCAAAGTTTAGTGATATTACGTAATTGAAAGAAAGCAATTCGAGTGATGCTGGTAATGTGGGCATCAAAGGAGAGATCTGAATCAAATGTGACCCCTAAGTTTTTTACAGACGGACTGGGCAATACTGGACAGCCATCTAAATTTAGGATAGATGTAGCCAACCTGTCTCTCACAGTCTTGGGTCCCACTAATAGAACCTCAGTTTTATCTGAGTTAAGTAAGAGAAAATTAAATAACATCCAATCTTTTATTTCCTTTACACAGTCCTCAATTTTGTTGATTGTAAGGCTGTCATTAGGTTTGGCTGATATGTCAGTCCTGTGTATCATCTTGCATAGCATGGAAAATAATGCATGTTTACAAAATAACTTGAGCCTAGTGGGCAGCATGTCCAGAGAGAATAAAGCGGGCCAAGCACTGAAACGCCCTGAGGCACGCCATACTTCACTTTTGAGAGCTTCCTAGACCTTAGATTATTTATATGCAAAACAAACTGGTACAGCATCTTAAGTAGGATTTGTAAACCAAGAAAGTGCTGATCCCTTAATACCTACAGTAGTTTCTAGTCTGTTTATAAAACATCATGATCTATAGTGGTCAGAATGCTCTGCACTTAAAATCTAACAGAAACAAGAAAAGAAAAACCACATCCCTTATTGGAGGACATTACAAGGTCATTAGTACCCTAAGTTAATTCTTGATTTTCAGTACTGTGATGGGGCCTGAAGCGCCAGACTGAAATGTTGGTCATACATTTCATTTTTCTTCCTTTGGTGGTAACTGCAGAGCTTGCTTATAGACAGCTTTTTTCTAAGATTTTGGACCGAAACGGTAGATTTGAAATTGGTCTATAATTAGATATCACACAAGGGTCAAGATTGGCCTTTTTTAATCAGTGGTTTGATAACGGCAGACTTAAAGGATTGGGGCACATAACCTAAGGTAAGGATGAATTTAAAATAACTAACACTGGCTCTATAACACTAGGTAATACTTTTGTTTGAGTAGACGTGTAGGATTGGCATCTAATAAGCCATGTTGATGACTCAGACGAGCTGATCCAGTGCAGATAGTTCAGTATTAGTAATTTGGGGTAAAAGATTCTAATCTTGATTTACAGCTCATTAAAACAGATGTCTGTCACTAGTGCTGCAATCTGGAAGGTTTGCTTGAACAGTTGGTGGTGTTGATGAGCATTGAGTTTTATGCCTAATGTTTTTTTTCTATCTTATCAATTAAAGAAAGTCATGAAATCATTACTGTTAAAATTACACAGAACGGGAGAGTCACTTTTCTGTGGGGTTTTTTGTTCCACTTTTTGGAGACTGTATTAAAGAAGAAATCTTGGATTATTATTTTTTTTTCCCTATGATTGAAGAGAAGTAAGCTTTAGCTTTAGGTGGGCATGCTTATACTACTGCCATTGCTGTCCCTCCAAGCAATCTTAAACACCTCCACTTTTACTATTACCTCCACTTGCGCTCTAGATGCCGTGTTCTTTGCTTTAAGGTACGGGTTGTGGTCATATACCATGGTGCCTAGCCGTTTTTTTCCCTAATACGTTTGACCCTACAGGGGCAGGTCGTGTCCAGGGTTTAGCGAAAGCAAGCACACATTCTAATTGGTCATGTTTGCAACCACTCAAGATGATGATCTCTGTAGGTGTATAATTTCAAGTCTGGGTAGGTTTTTTAATAAACGCAGCTGGAGCAGTAGCAGATGTGATAGATGTGTAGCGCTTGGTGTGTTAACGAGGCAGAAGGATTTTATTTATTAGAGATAGCTCAAATACTAAAATAGAGTCACCTATGACCAGAGCTCGTTTTTTTCACAGGCTGCTCAGTGGGTGTATCACTGAGGGAGGGCAAACCTGTTTGGACACGTGACAAGGTAAAGAGTGGTGCTTTCGGTGGACTAGCCTTAGCGACTACGTCGCCGAACCGTCACCCACTTTGCCCTGGCTGCGAGGACCTCTGCCGGGGTTCTAAAACTTCACCTGTGGCATCCAGATCTGATAAGCTAGGAGCTGAGCTAGCCTTCTCTAATGTCTGGATGCGCGCCCTCTAAAAACTACAATCTTTCTCCGTCAGACTGGCTACAAAGGCCTCCACCCCTATCACAGAGTAAATTTACACTAATGACGGAGGAAGAATAGCTAAACATGCCACACTCGGCACAGGTAACAAGCCCAGCAGAAGACATGTTAGTACAATTAAATTAAAGGTAACTTAGCGTTCGGGTGGTTTTGTGGGGGTGCCAAGTGAAGATCTGGTTCAGCTGCAGCCGATGGTCCCATGCATGCTCGATTAAAGCGTTAATACAAGTTATACAAAACGTCACAAAAAACTTGCTTATACTCTGCCATGCTGTCCCTCCAGGCACATCTTAAAACACTCCAATTTACTATGTCTCCACTTGCGCTCTATTTTTATTAGAGATAGCTCAAATACTAACTAAAAGATAGTGATCTTAAATGAATCATTTGCAGGAAAACATCAATGTTATCTATATTTGATACTTAAATGTTAATATTAGATCTAAAGTATGATTACAGAAGTGGGTTGGTCCATCACATTCTGAGTGATACCCATGGATTCTAAGATGGACTCGAAAGCATTTTAAGTGGATCCTGCTCATTGTCAAAGTGAATATTGAAATTACCTACAATTAAAGTCCTTATCTTGTTGACAGTTTTAGTAGCAGGAAAGAAAGTTAGCAATTCCTGAAGAAAATTCTGAATAGGGCCCAGGAGGGCCGGTAAATAGTCATAAGCTGAAAAGTGTGGGTTTTGACTTCCATACGATGGATCATTCACATTAAGAATCAGTATTTCAAAAGAATAGCCCTGTAATGGATTTTAGTTGTAACCACCTAGCTCTTTGTCAAAAATTGTGGCTACGGCTCCCCCCCCGACCATTAGGACGAGGGCGACTAGCATGACTGGTATCCAGGAAGTGAGGATTCATTTAAGGCTAAATATTCTTTCAGGTCTAATCCAAGTTTTAGTGAGACAAGAGCGTGTGAGCGTTTATCAGTGATCATTTCATTTACAATCACTAACTTGTTTGTAAGTGATATAATGTTTAAGTAATCCTAGCCGTAGCCTAATGTTATTTCTATGGGAGCTAATCTGTGTTTTACTAATGAGGTTTATTAAACAATCGGGCCATAAGACTAATGGGCAATGTTGCAGGAGATGAGAGCAGCACCCTCCCGAGTGTGATGGACACAGTTCCATCCTAAAAGGCCAGCGCTTTACCCTCAAAGCTGTCCAGTTGTCTCTATAGCCCACGTTGTTTTTTCAGAGCACCACTTGGACAGCCAGCAGTTCAGTGACCATAACCTGCTGTAGGCTTGGTCCACCCTCGCCGCATTTGGGATGGGGCCAAAGCACACTACTGCATCGGCACATCGCCTTCGCCACTCTAACTGCCTCTACAAAATAAAAATTAGCCCCTAGTAACCCTCTGACTGGTGAAGGCGTATATCATTAGCCCCTACTGAAATAACTATCCTATAGAATCTGCGGCTCTCAAGTTCACTAAGACTCTTTACAATGTCCGTCACTATTCTCCTTTTTCGGCAACATGCGTCCTGGCCTTCTCCCATGGACCTACACCCCTGATTAATACCCTTCTACTGCCTTGTGCTTTATTAGCGTCCCCTCTGCTCTAAGTGGTGTTCCTTTCCCATGGTCTTCTTTTTCTTCCTCCTGATCATTCCCTTCTTCCTTGTACGCCGCGTATTCCACACCACCTCGCACCCTTTCTCCACCTATTTCCTGTGGATTTGGACTCCTCTCGCCCTACTGCTCTTCATCAAGCCACCTACAAATGGATAACTTTATCCTAGAGCATCTGCATCTCTCAAGTTCACTAAGACTCGTTACAATGCTCGGCACTCTGGCTCCCAGAGATGATAACGTAACTCTAGCTGTTGGGTGTCCTACTCGTCGACCCGGGTAGCAAGTTTTCGACGTGTCAGGTTAAAATACGAGTCACCTATGACAAGAAGCTCTTCAACAGGGTGCTCACTGAGGAGGGCAAACGTGTTTGGACACCCATCTCACGGTGGAAACAGGTAAGAGGGTGGTGCTCCTCGTGGGCTTAGCCATGGACGTCTAACCATGTGCCGAACTGTACCCACTTGCCCTGCTGCGAGGGCTCTCTGCGGGGGTGGAGGCACTAACTTCACTACCTGTGGCATCCGATCTGTCCCTTTCCTCTCGGATAAGCTAGGAGCTGAGCTAGGACATCCGTTTCTCTAATGTCCTCTGGATGTCTGGATGCGCGCCTCTAAAACTACAATCTTCTCCGTCAGACTGGCTACAAGCCTACACCTATAACAAATAAAATTTAAACTAATGATGGAGGAAGAATAGCTAAACATGCCACACTCGGCACAGGGAACAAGCAGAAGACATGTTAGTACAATTAATGAATTAAAGGTACTTAGCTTCGAGTGGTGTTGTGGGGTGCCGAGTGAAGATATGGTTCAGCTGCAGCCGATGGTTCAATGCAATGCTTGATTAATACGTTGGTAGAAAGTTAATACAAAACGTCACAAAAAAACTAAGTCTCAGAAAAAAAAGAAGGTGGGAAAAGGCTGTAAAAAAAAAGTTATAAAAACACACACTACTGCAAAAGAAGATGCAACTCTGGTAATTAGCTAATGGCTAATTACTGCAAACACAAGCCGGTATACCTGTAAAGTTCCTAAATAACGATTAGCGGCAAAAAATATAATCCGCCAGTACGAGAAGAAAATTATTTAGATGTTGTAAAAAGTACTATATATGCGATACAGATGCGATGGGGCATTAGTTTATTACCGTTAAAAAGTAATAAACTGCTAACAGCTACAAAACAGCGTGCGTCCTGTGAGAAACCGGCGCTAGTGGGTCTGGGTTGCCAGATCCGCACAATCCTCGCGTTAGTGGTCAGCGAAACAGTATAACTTAGTGGAACCTCAAATTCTTTTTTATTCAGACACTGAACAGTTCGTTTCAATTACTGCCCCCACCAAAAACAAAATTGAACAAAAATTCCATCTTTGAACAATGGTAAAACCTGTACCCGTATGATCCACCCTCAGGGGTGTCTGAAATAAATCTGATTCAGACCTCATACGAATATGAATTATATATCATATATTTCAAACGGTCTTCGAGAGTCAATTAAGTTTGAATTCCCAGGTTCCACTGTATTCCCAAAGTGTTTAAACTTTTCCAATCCTGATTATTGAGTGTAGAAATTAGAGTTTAGGCTTTCTGAAGCTTTGAATCATTTGAACCAATCAATTAAAAAATTATTCATTGGTTTGAAACCATGCTCCACAGGGACATCTGCTGGTCAGATTTGTACAACTGCCTCAGAAAAATAACTCCATAGCAACACAACTAATCGAATTTGATCATGATTGTTCTTTTTTCTTAAATAAAGCATTTAAAGAACTTCTGGCTGTTATCCTGCATTCTTTGTATACCAATACTCACTATGTTTATTGTCAAAATAAAGAAAATAAATTATTATAATTTTTTTATGCAAAAAAAATTCAGACGCGATTTTGTCGCCTCAAATATACACACCGGGGGGAATTTTCTCACTTTTTAAAAACTTTTTTTACAGTGAAAAAAACAAACAAGGTTGTGCTGTGAAATTATTAAAATATTTGAGAGTCAGTCAATTTTTGGCGAAAATCAAACAGTGTGTACGATAACGTCGCATTTTCACCTTCCGAAAAATCTGAATTAATTTAATGTCATTTGAATTTACTGTGTAAGGGCCTTTACACTTTCATCAACTAAAGGAAATAAAAGAATAAAGTATCATTGAATTAGCAATGGGGAAATTATTCACTTTTTACCAAATATTTTTATTAGTGCTGTTAAGTGATTAAAATATTTAATGAATTATTCATTGGTTAGGGTTATGTCTTTTAAACAAATAGTTTTGTCACCATTTTATAAAAGCAATAAGCCACTCGAGGTCGTGCAGTACAGTGATTTTTATCTCTGCAAAGTGTCATGCCTACAATGACATACTTACTGTAACACAGTGCTTCGAGATGTATTGATTTAATAGAATTAGTGTTGTAGTCTAGGCCACATGTTGAGTCCGAGTCAAGACCAAGACTTTTAGTAGCTGAGACGATTCCAGATTAAGACTTTTTTCATCATACAAGAATAAAAACAAGAAAATGGAAAACATTAGTCTGTAATTCACTTTGGATTCATTATACATTATATTGGTAAATAATATTGTATTTCATAATATAGGCCTATTTATAATGTAAAATATAACATTAAATAGTATTAAATAGTATATAGGCTAAAATTATGATTATTATTATAGTTTTAATCAAACTAAGGTAATTTAACTTTAGGAAGTAAATGATGGTGACGATTCTGTTTCCCTTCTTCTCTCATACTTAATCAGTATCACCACATAATGTCACCTGAATATAAACAACATCATCTATTCCATCCACTTATTATTAAATAAAAATAAAAACATCATATTAATAACATTTCAGTCTGCCCTCAAACAAAAGCGATCCTAAACTATATGAACTAAGGAAAGCGAAAATGCAAAAAGGTGACAATGTTTCTTACACATGTTGAGAAAGGACTGATTTATTCTGTTTGAAAGGATTGTTCATATTCAGTAATGATTGAAAAATTGTTCAGTTTATAATTAACGTTACCTCGGAGAGACACATCAAACTCGACGGGGCTCAATAACGAATTCAGTCCACCTTACCGCGAGACCGACATGAGACCAAGTCCGAGGTCGAGACCGAGACGCTTGTTTATGGTCTCAAGATCGGACTCTAGTATTACAACGCTAAATATAATATAGCTCTTACTTCCATTTTGGTATGTAATTAAGTTAATCACCTGTTCACATGTTCATTTACAAACCTATACATAGTACATACATAATCCATGGTTTATTTTACAAATACAAATTGTTTCATTCATACTTTGATACCAGGAATGTATAAAAGGTGTTGGTTTAGTTTAGTTAGTTTAAAAATATTAATACCAACATTTGCTGAGTTCCTCAGGACTGGGATACATTTAATTTATAAACCACTTTGCAGTAACTACAGTTACGCTGTTTGTCAATCGCTAAAAAAAAAAACTGTTTGTGAACAAAACAGATTGTTGGTTTTCTGAGGCGGTTGGGGGGTTATGAAATCGCCTCAGAGCCTTCTCTAGAAGTTTATATTGACGTAGGGGCTTGAAGGACAACTCGACTGTCCGATCAGGGAGCTGCTTCACAGATCTGATTGGAGGCGGGCATTTTACTGACTAATCCCAACCGAGCTTTTTTTTCCGAGAACAGCTACATGCGGCGTGGTTTTATAGTTCTCGCGATATCTGGCGGGAGGCCCGCTCAGTGCTCGTGCCCTATGGTCTCGCGCATCGTCAGGTCGGTATATAAAGGCGGAGCGGCGACGGGAGCGCGGGCAGCCCGGGACTGAGAGATTATACACACATCGTCTAATCGTTGGTTTTTTATTCATCTCACAGCTGTATGAGGACCTTTTAAACATTTTAACGCTTTAAGTTGCTGAACTGATCGTTTGTCGGCTGGTCTCCGTGTTTCCGGGCTGTTTCTCTGTCTTAGACTGCGCTAGTAAAAATGGCGAGCTCGGCCAACTCGAACCCTGTGGTAAGGATCCGGATCTCCGACTCAGACTCACAACTGACCAAAAGAAAGCAGAATTTTCCGGAAATAAACCAGGAGTTATAGTCAGATTCTGCGGGGGTTCATTAAAATTAACCACATTCTTAATGTTCCCAAGTAAATAAAGTCGTGTTAGAGATTCAAATCGGCCATTTTAAGTGTATGAGCAGCTGTTTAGTTTAATCAGAGCTGCTTCTGATTTAACGTACTTTACTGAGTAGTAGAGATTCTAGATGCATCGTTAAAACATAACTAAACAGCTTATGATTGAGGTTTGACGCTTTTTATTTAGAAGTTACACATGGATTGGTTTGGGTTAAATAAGATTCACATTTAGCGATGCTGCTTTGTTTCTGAAGCAACATCCAACTGTTTAAAAATAAAAAACCTTAAACTTCCACAAGTTCATAAAGTTGGGTTTGGTTCAAGTTTTGTTGTAACATTCCATTACTACGCCGTGTTTTATACACTTATTTACACACACTAATGTGTAAAACATCACAGTATAATAATGTAATACAATTATCTATTTAGAAATTAAACTAATAAATGAATGCAATCAGAAATGTGATTTAAGGCAGAAACAAATCCGTAATAGCCTCCGTGTCTGTGTGTGGCCCTTTTATTATATATATATACACACACACTCACACTGTCTCTAATATAGACCGGAGAGCGGGAGGGGCAGAGCTACACACACCACGTGACTCAGGACCATATAAACCCCTTTAAATAGAGCTGCAGCGCTCAGTGTGGGAAACCTCCACCAGCTATGGATGCCCTTACATATCTAAAAAAAAAAAAAAAAAAAAGCTTTAAATACCGTTATAAGCATCAAGATATGCTTTAAATACTGTTATGTCCTTCACAATAGGCTTTAAGTACTGTTATATACCTAAATGCTGTTTTAAATATAAGATTTAAATTCTGTTATATACCTGAAAATATGCTTTACTGTTATAAATCTCAAAATAAGCTTTAAATGTTGTTGCTTGCTTCAGAGTATGCTTTACTGTTATATACTTCAAATATATGCTTTCAAAACTTATAAATATCAAAATAAGCTTAAGATACTGAAATCATACTTCAGAAAGATGATTTAAATACTAATATATACTTAAAGTGTTACATATTGTTACATGGTTTGAATACTGTTATATGCCTTTAAATAGGGGTCAATTCTGTTCTGTGCCTCAGAAATGCTCTTTAAATAGTGTTATATACCTCAATATATGCTTTTATACCTCCAAAAATAAGCTTGACTGTTATTTAGTTAAAGTTAGCTTTAAATGCAAGACTGCTTTGTAGATGAGCTTGAAATCCCTCAATGCAGTGTTATATAAACTTTAAAACCTGTTATATTTTTAAAACGAAGCTGTAAATGCTGTAATGTGCTTGTGTAAGTGTTGTTATTGCTGTATTTGACCTCGTGTTGTGTTTGTCGTAGCCTAAGTTGTATAAGTCTGTGATGGAGGACGTGATTAATGAGGTTAGAGAGCTCTTCCTGAATGAGGGTGTGGATGAGCAGATACTCATGGAGCTCAAAACGGTACAGTCCTTTATTTAGGGGCTCTTGTTTTGTAAGCAGCTAATTGTAGTTACTGTTGTTGAGTATGATGTTAATAATGCTGTGTGCTGATTGACTGAAGCTGTGGGAGAGTAAGCTGATGCAGTCGAAGGCCGTGGACGGTTTTCATTCGGAGGAGCAGCAGGTTCTTCAGCAGCAGGTCCAGCAGGTCCAGCAGCCCCAGCAGAATGCCCAGCCTCAGCAGGTCCTGCTTCCTCCTGCACAGCAAGGTTAGATCCTCCTGATCCACGTCACTGATAGGGCCAGTTTAAAGCCCGCACCATAAAACAAAAGACAACCCCCCCAGAGCGTGCACAGTCACACAAAATACACCACACCGTGTACAACACCCCCCAAAACAGGACGACAGTTTTACTCAAGTGTTACAGTGCCTATAAAAAGTATTCACCCCTCTGGATGTTTTCCCCTTTTATTGCTTTTACACATGGAATCATGGGGCCCATGAGGATCCCGGCTGGGCACTGGGGCCCCTGGCGGGCCAATGACTGTAACTCAGTCAGTTTTTCAGTCAGTAACTCAGTTATTGACCTATGGCTATGAAATTCGGCAGGCTTGGTCCCAGGTCCAATCTGAGGTGAAATGTGAAGCCCATGGGGCCCCTCTGCACCCTCGCTGGACACTGGGTCCCCTGGCAGGCCAATGATTGTAACTCAGTCAGTTTTTCGAGCTACAGCCACGAAATTCGGCAGGTTTAGTCCCGGGTGCAATCTGAGGTGACATGTCATGCCCATGTCATCAATCCCTGACAGCCCTGGCTTGGCAGCTGCTGGGTCATTGACCCTGACTCAGTCGGTTTTCGACCTATGTCCATGAAATTCTGCAGGCTTGATCCCGGAGGCAATCTGAGGTGACATGTGATGCCCATGGGGCCCCTAAGGGCCACGGCTGGGCACTGCGGCCCCTGGGGGGTCAGTGACCACAACTCAGATGATTTCCACCTACGGCCCCGAAATTCGGCAGGCTTGGTCCCGGGTGCAATCTGAGGTAAAATGTCATGTCCCTGGGGCCCCTGAGGGCCCAGGATCGGCACTGGGGCCCCTGGCAGGTCATTGACCATAACTCAGTTGATTTTCAATGTACAGCAACGAAATTCGGCAGGCTTGATACCAGGTGTAATCTGAGGTGACATGTCATGCTTTTGCTGGGGCCTCTGGAAGGTCATTGAATGTAATTCAGGCAGTTTTAAATCTAACGTTTTGTAGTTCAGCAGCCTTGGTCCCGTGTGCACCCTGAGGTGACTACAGTCGGCTTTCAACCTACATATTCAGTCCCTGATGCACGTCGCAGGGACACGCACCGCCGCAACACACTCACAGTTTCTGCAGGAACTGCACTTTCTAGTTAATAAAAAAACCTCTTTAATGTCAAAGTTAAAACAGATTTCTACAAAGTAATTTCAATTAAACAAAAAATAAAACACATAGTCAGTATTGTTAAGTTTATGATGTGTACAGTGGTGTGAAAAAGTGTTTGCCCCCTTGTTTTCCTATTTTTTTGCATGTTTGTCGCACTTAAGTGTTTCGGAACATCAAACCAATTTAAATATTGCTCAAAGACAACACAAGTAAACACAAAATGCAGGTTATAAACGAGGATGTTTATTATTAAGGGAGAAAAAAAATCCAAACCTACATGACCCTGTGTGAAAAAGTGATTGCCCCCCTTGTTAAAACATAACTATGGTTTATCACACCTGAGTTCACTGTCTCTATTTTTTTAACCACACCGGCTGATTATGGGCCCCACCTGTTCTCAATCAGAATCAATTAAATAGGACCTGCCTTGAACTATATGTTGAAGTACCACCAAAACATCCTTAAAATGAAAAGCTAACACATCATGCCGCCAATCCAAACAAATCCGAACATTGAAAAAAGAAAGTATTGAGATCTATCAGTCTGGAACGGTTATTAATCATTTCTAAAGCTTTTGGGACTCCATGAACCCAACCACATTGAAAAGCCATTATCCACAAATGGTTGAAGACATGGGAACAGTGGGTGAAACCTCCCAGGAGTGGCCGGCCGACCAAAATTACCACCCCAGGAGCACAGCGACGACTCATCCAAGAGTCACAAAAGACCCAAACAACATCCAAAGAAACTGCAGGCATCACTTGCCTCAGTTCAGGTCATTTCCAGTTCGAAAACCACTGCCTGAGGGAGCAAAAAGAACATCTTGATGATCCCCAACGGTTGGGAAAACATTCTGTGGACCTGAACTCTTTTGGAAGGTGTGTGGTCCCATTACATCTGGCGTGAGAAGTAACACAGTATATCAAAAAAGACATTATAGCATCAAGTCAAGTCAGATCATTTTAGATAGTTCTTTTTTACAATGGAACATTGTCTCAAAGCAAATTTTACAAATTTAGATTATCTCCTAATATCTACGTCCAATCCAATTGAGCAAGCCTAGGGCGACAGTGGCAGGAAAAACTCCCTTGAGTGGATATAGGAAAGAAACCTTGGGAAAAACCAAGACTCAAAATGGACCCCGACCTTCCTGGGCGGCGTAGAGGATAAATCTAAGAACGGAATTAAAGTCATGGAGTCAATAGTTAAATTAAAATGTGGAGTATGCCATCGGCATTAAGTGGGCCCGGGTATGATGGTCTGGAGCTGATTTGATGGAAAGCAGCTGAGTGAAGCTGGCAGCGGATGAACTCATGTGTGGCGGCAGGAACGGTACCGGAACACATTCTGAGAGTAAACAGAAATGTAGTTAGTTTTTATTATTAGAGCACAGTGTTATACAATCACTGACGCCATGGTAGCATGAGACCCGGCAGCATTAGCTATAGCAGCATATCAGAAAGAGGAGAACGGTAGGAAACACAGCAAGAGGGATCCACATGAGACATCGGCAACCCTAGGAGGCAGAAACAGCAAACCAACATCCTGATCACCATAAACTCGTTGACTATGAAACCCCCAGCTCTGCCCTTAGGCTAAGGCCAGGATCACGAGTCCAAGATCAAAGAGACCGACGCTCGTTTAGCCCGAAAACCGCCCACCTGACACTCCTGGCTAACGACAAGGCCAGGCCAGGCCCAGACCAATGACTCCAGACTTCCGGCCCCAGTGGACCCAGCCATGCCTCTGGTCTAAAATCTAGTCAAAAGCTGGTGTAATAAGTAATGGCCTTTAGCCTAGATTTTAAATTTTGGAGAGTGGTCCTGAATCCCTCGCACGAAAGTGGGAATTTTATTCCATAGTTGGGGGCCATGTATGAGAAAGCCTTCCCCCGGCTGTGACTTTTTAATTCTAGGAACTAAAAGAGTCTGCCCCTGCGAACGAAGTAGAAGCATTAGTAAAATATGATCCAGTAACACTTTTTTAACACCACTGGATGTCATTAATAATTAGCTGCTGTTGTGTTTGTATAGTAAGTACCTTGAATTGAAAACAGATTGTGATAGAACTCTCTCTCTCTCTCATATATATATATATATATATATATATATATATATATATATGTATATGTGTATGTGTGTATGTATGTATATATATATGTACATGTGTGTGTGTGTGTGTGTGTGTATATATATATATATATATATATATATACATACATACATATATATACATACATATATACATGTGTGTGTGTGTGTGTGTGTGTGTGTGTGTGTGTATGTGTATAATATATATATATATATAATCTCTCTCTGATGCTTTGCAGTTCCTCAGCAGCCCGTGATTGTCCAGGATCCCAAAATTTTGCAGCACATGAGTGCAACAGGCATGGTGAGAACCTCATCGTCATAAAGGCTCCTGATCTTATACGGTTTTAAGTAAAATAATAAATATGTAATGTAAACAAATATAATCTTTAAATTAGGAGTTTTAAATACATAGGCATGATGTATGGCTGCTCCCTCTGGTGTTAAACCCTTACAATATTTTTTGTTTTTTATATATTTTCTTTAAGTTTGTGCTGTGTTTGAATTTTATAAATCTTATTTTTATTTATACTCTTACTCACTTATTTGAGTTCGTGGGAGATTCCAGAGTTTGGGATTCTGTAGCTTGGAGTGTGTAAATGTTTAAATAAAGTTTATATAAAGTTTATTATTTCTGTTTTTATGTGATTGTATGACTGTTGTTGGTGTTGTGTATCCTCTGTGGCCTTCAGCCCTGTGCTGTGTGTAACTGTGTGTGTGTGTGTTTACAGAGCGCAGCAGCCACTGCAGCCACGTTGGCGTTACCCACCGGTGTTACCGGAGTCGGGACGTACCAGCAGCTTGTCACAAGTCAAGGTGAGACGAGTCAATATTTAATTATTTGTATGCTAATGCTTCTAGCTCACCTGTTTCCTCTGTGTATGTTCTCTTTCTTAAGACCTTTTCACACCGAGTCCGATTTTTACGGATGAAAAAGAACACACGTATATTAGCGCTGTCCTTCACACCGAGTCCGAAACTGCCAGACTGAGACGCAGCGTAAAATGTTTAATCAGAGCCTGTTCTAATTTCTGCTTTGCTAAGATCAGGCTGACCAATCAGAGCTCGGTCGCCGGGCAGAACAGCTCATCAAGAGCTTATAGGACGAGCAACAGGCTGCCTCTAAAAACATGGATATTAAAGAAAAGATCTGGTGGAATAGAACTGAAAGGCTGGAGAATGATGGAGATAAAGCTCACAGGGACTGGATGGAAGCGTTTGGTTATTTCTCTAAGAATAAAAAGCTTCCTGCTCTCATCTTCACCCGGGTTTTTGGTTTCTTAACTTTAAGAAAAAGACACTGAAATTTCCGACACATAAAGAGAAGGGAAATTAAAGAAAGCCAAAGCAGGGAGTACGAAGAGGGTTTAAAGACAAAAAGCAGAATGGTAACAGTACATTAAAAATCGCAAATTTTTCTTGTGTAGGCCTTTAATCTGTTTTCTCTTTCTTCTTTTCCCATATGATTAGAACATTTTGTTGAATTCAGTGGGTTAAATATACATCAGAATCTGTATCGCTTGGACTGTCAAACACAGCAGGACCAGAGCAGAATAAATTTAGGAAAATTCCTGGTAAGACTGTGCTTTTAAAAGTGCCGTGTGAAGAAGAACGCATTTATCGTTCAGCTGTGTACAGTTAGGGTTCCCATGATGTGGATCTTATTCAGCATTTACTAACGGATTCTACACTCTGGATTTATCAGTTTGGAAAGGGTTATAAAGCCATTTCTAAAGCTTTGGGACTCAAGCAAACCACAGTGAGAGCCATTATCCACAAATGGTGAAGACATGGAAAGTGGTGAACCTCTCAGGAGAGGCCGGCCAACATAAATTACCCCAAGAGTGCAGCGGCGACTCATCCAAGAGGTCACAAAAGACCCCACAACAACATTCAAAGAACTGCAGGCCTCACTTAAGAACAGTTAAGGTCAGTGTTCATGCCTCCACCATAAGAAAGAGACTGGGCGAAAATGGCCTGCATGGCAGAGTTCCAAGACGAAAACCACTGCTGAGCAAAAAGAACATTACAGCTCGTCTCAATTTTTCCAGAACACATCCTGATGATCCCCAAGACTTTTGGGAAAACATTCTGTGGACTGACGAGACAAAAGCTGAACTCTTTGGAAGGTGTGTCCCATTACATCTGGTGTAAAAGTAACAGCATTTCAGAAAAAGAACATTATAGCAGCAGTAACATATGGTGGTGGTAGTGTGATGGTCTGGGGCTGTTCTGCTGCT